>QVRM01002762.1:0-78202 GCA_003439945.1 Dermanyssus gallinae
CATACATTTATGAACATACGATGGAACCAAACCAGTATCCGCAATATGATACTGTGTTTGGCGGAGCCAAAAACCATCCGTTTGCTGCTGCTGCTGCGTATACGGTCAACCCATGCTCACCAAAGCTTTCTCAGATGGTGGCACTTACTCGTACGTTTCATTACGCCCACGTCGTCGTCGTCGTCAGCATGGCCGCCTGTTTTGTTTAGAAACTCTATGATGATGGGTGCTTCTCATATTGTCTTTGACGTTGCTGCTGCTACTGCTGCCTGTGTAACGGTAGCGTCGGACCCTCGCTGCTACCGTTTTACACCATTGTTACTGCATTCGATGTGCGAGATGAACAGCTAATCGCCGAAATGGCGACATCGTCTCTAAATCGGCCTTTGTCTAGAACAATGCGCGCAAGAGAGAGAGAGAAGGAGACATGGCGACGTATCACAAAGTCGCTATCTTTGATTGCGGTTCCTTTCTTCATTTATTTATTTCTTTTCGTGTCTATAATATATATAATATATATATATATATAGATATAACATTTTATTCCATAGTGATTACCCGTCGCGCCTGGGCATGCCAGCTAACGTCCTGTATCTCAACGCGAAGTCGCAACTCAACGACAAACAACTCCAACGATTCTGCCGTGTGAATGCGTACTACCACTCGCGCACCACAAACAGCGACGACAACGACAACAATAACAAGATAAACAACTACAACAACAACAACAACAACAACAAGATAAACAACAACAATGACAGCGACAGAGAAGACCAATAAAGATCGCCTAACACCCGCATAATAGCCGGGCGCTGCAGTTAGGATACTGCGGTTAGCACAGGCACCCCTACCGTCAAGGCAGGACCACATAGGCGCAGGTCGGTCCACACACCATTTCAACTGCACATACAACCCACCGCACATACACATGCAAGCGGAACGTATATCCATACATACAGAGGGAGAAAACGTGTTAAGTTTCATACTCTGTGTGCATACATACTCTATACCCCCATATATATATATATATATATATATATATATATATATATTATATAGGGGAGACAGAAACGCGATAGCAAAGAGATTCAAGATCATATAACTCGTATCTGCAAGCATCCGACGATATACACCGAGACACGACAAACCACCGCATGGTTGCTATTCTCTGTGTTCTCTTTATCTCTTTCTCTTCAACTCTCTATTTGTCTCGACGGCCGAATGACGGTGGAATCAGAAGTGGATAGTGGAGCGAAAACTCGGAGGACGAAACGCCTCTGTTGCGGCTGCTGCTGGATGGGGGGAACGGAAGCTGCGCCATTTCGCTAGTCCGGCCATTCAGCTAAATAACTGTTCATTCATTACGCTGGGTGACCACCACCAGCGTTCTACGTTTCTCTCTAGCTCTCACGCTGCTGTTATCACTGTTTGTCGTTTTCCAATCACGCCTGCTTAGCTGGCGTCAGTACTGTGCATTACATTGTTATTTCAAACTTGCTGTGTATATACTGCTGGCACTTTTTTTATTGATATATAATATATATATAAATGATACAACCCAGATTTCATCGGTACTACTCTCGTTTTACTTCGGCGTGCTGGCACTACGACTGGTACTTTACTACCTTTTACGACCAACCAGAGTAACCATTGTCATGTGAGGCGACTACGACCCCAACCAACGCCTGGAAGGCGGCAGGCATCTCTACCGGCGATCTCGTCCTATGAGAAACAGAACAACTAAGCAAAGTTGTGTTTTGTTCCGTCGGAGCAAACGTAAACGAAGCCTACAGCGACCAAGATCACTACGGGCCACCGCATACTGCACACTATCATCAGTTGTTGCGAGTCGCTTAGTCGGATGATTCAGTTACGTTTTTTTGTTTTTCAGCATACCTCAGCGCTTGAAACGCGCGATGCCGGAGAGGCCGGCTGTTAGCAACAACGTACGTGGTCGTGAACTGCGTTTTACTTAAATTATTATTATTATGATTAATATAAGCAGACAAACGACTTAAATATACCGGGCACTGCCCAAAAAGTAATCAAAGAAGTTAAATATGCCATTGGTCGTCAATTCGACTCCAGCACAACATAGAAAACGTGTCAGAAATGTCAACTAGAACTGCCAGAGTGATTTAAGTTGAGGGCGGCCGCCTAAAAAAGACACTGGAATAAATGCTGTTTGATTAACGGCATAAGTAGTTGGGCCGCAGAGAAGACTCCAGAACAGCTGCCGACACACGACTCATGTGCTACGTGGCCTCTTTGACCTCCTCACAGGTAGCCACAATGATGGGACGTAACACAAAACCTACCTCCAAGCTACCGTACGAAAGAGGATTGTGACCCTCTGATATCTACACTGTTCACATGCGCAGTTTGTGGTGCTTCTATTGTTTGCGGTGTACTATTGTACACCGCAAGCTCCACGGTAAACTTTAGTTAGCATTTCCAGCCAGGTTGAGTAGGCATGTTAAGCTAAACTCGATTTTAAGTGCGGCTCTCCAAAGAGCCAGAAACACCTCGTGGTTTTACGGTATCGTATAGCAGCTCCATCATCTTGGCGTAACTTGAGGAGGAAACCAGAACCAAAGCGGCAGAAACTACCAAAGCGCAACAACAATAAAATATATTCTTAATAGTAAGTACGTCTGTCATATATAGAAACTATAGGTTATAAGGTGGTAAAAATACGCGTTGTACCGTTAATTTTGCATCTTTATGTTAGCTGCGCTTTTTGTGGCTATCCGTAGAAATTGAAGTAACATCGAGGGGTGATTGTCCGTTCAACTCTCAAACCAGACGTCAGAAAGCTCATAAGGGTGAGATGACCCCTACCCATTATATATATATAATATTATATATATATATAAAGTAGAGAAATAAAGAGGACATTACGTGGACAGCATTTATGAAGCAGAGAAAAATAACTGATTGATTACTGAACAAAGTAAATCTGGCCAACGGGTAAACGTGTGAACAAAGTAACCAAAGACATGGTGAATGGCATGGCTTAATGGAAAATGATAACGAGGATGATAAATTGCGAGGTAAATCAACAGTAACAGTGCCATAGGACGTGAAATACAACAACTGTGGCAAAAAATAGATGCCAAAACAACCAAAAATAACTAAACGCGCTGGTTTTTATGTGCGTGTGATACGTAGCAAAGGAGGAAAAAGGTGGGGGAGGCGAAGGGGTCACTGTTTCTCTAGAACGAAACGATCAGGACGCGAAACGCGTGAAGCAGATAACGAGCCTAGAGGCACGAGAAGTAAGCTCATAGGCTGGGTAGTCTGCCGAGTAGCATGCGAGTTAGGGAGTGAATGTTAGGGGAGGGAACAGACAACAAGACGCAACACGTCTCCACGGAGGGCTGGAGGGAGACATGTGTGATGGACGCCAGGACAGGTCACGCCGACACCCAGTGATCGTAACGAGACAGGTTCGTTCATCCGCGTTCGCCTGATACCTAGTGACCTGAAAGTCGACTTCTTGCCTTCTCAATGTCTGTTACAACCAACCCTCAGTCGTTAACCGTTATGCGTAAGCTTTTGCCTTTTTCCCTTGCTCTCTCTATTTCAACTCTATCTTTTTATCGCTCTCCCTTTCTCTGTATCAATCTGTGTGGGTGTCTCGCAGTCTCCGTCCTTGTTCTTGCTGCTCTCCCTACCTGTCTGTCTCTCTGTCTGTCTGTCTGTCTGCCAGCCAGCTTGCCTGCCTTCCACCCCAACCAACCCAATCTATCCGCTAGCGCATCCCGCTACGCCGCCTTAGGACAACAGGGGGGAGCCATTCTTCACCAGCCCGGGGTGAGGGACGAAACAAAGGTGCGGGACATGGCCATGCTGTGAGTAACGCTACCGGGCGCGCGGCGCTCGCGATTCTCGCAAAACAAGTTTTGACAAGAGGCATGTATGACATGCTAACCTCTTCTGCCGCCAGCTCTACCGCAGAGGCAGCAAGGCGATGCTGTGCATATCGTCTCTGAACGCTTCAGCAGCAGCCTGGATCTGTATCGAAGACTGGCGATACGAGACCACTACGTACCACTAGAATCATGCCACCCGCGCCAGCGCCATTGCATCGGTCTACTTAAAAAAATACTTTCTGGGCTAACTCTCAGCTGAGATTTAACGTCCATACGACTGCTTTTCGCACTCCTACATAGGCGGACCTTCATAATGATACAAATGTGCAACGGTCGGGCTCGAACCCGCGCACCTAAGTGTACCCTCCGGTCGCGAGGCACAGACTGAATGCACCACGCCACCGGGCTCGAATATCACTGCTAGCTGTTGCTGTTGCTGCTGCTATTTCGTTGTTCGCTGCGTTTTTTTTTCGTCGCGTCAGCTTAGTCAGACGAGATGAACAAACATTGTTAACATTACCGCCACGAACGACACGTCCCTCATAAACGAAGAGATAGAGAGAGAGAGGCTGTGACGAAAAACAGCATTAACAACAACAACCTTAATGCCAAAATCCGCAGGCCGTGCACCAAACGCGCACCAACTCAACACTGGCCCAAAGAATGTGGACTAGTAATCAGACACAAATACTTCAGCCAGAACTCGAGATACATACAAGCAGCCCTAACGTTGATACGTATATCCGTAGTAGACAGAATTGTCTGCTCGGAGGAAAAAATGCAGACAACCTACAGGCAGGTACAGTCAAAGTATATATATATATATATATATATATATAAGCATGTGAATGTATGCAGTTCCGTAAATAAACCATGTCTGAATTGAATTATATATGAGCTTGGTTCAATAAAAACCGTATTACCTATTCGTTCGTTGTCAGAAGCATGCAAGACTGGTTACAAATGTCCAGGATCACACATTTCTTTGATACGATATTGCTCGACACACAATGAAACCCATGTCATAACTTTTTCTAAACATTTTTGGACAAGACAAGTAAAACAACTGGTCTAGAAGGAGACGCCGGTAAAAAAAAAAACACCTACAAATAATTTTAATGACAATGACGACTGCAGTAACAACCACACCAACAACAATAGCAGCAGCAACAACAGCAACGGCAACACCAGCAACAACAACAACAACAACAACAGTAGCACGCCAAAAGCAACCAAGTATGCCGGCATCGCGTTCGACTGACACTCTAACGTCGGCCATGGGCGGATTCACCGCTAAATGGAAGGATCACAGAGGAGTTCGAGTTTGAAAAGAAGCATGCGGCAACGCCCAGTCGTGATGCTATCAAGACGCCAGCCGGCCAGACCGGAAACAGGGAGGACCCATGCCGCTGATGAGCTGGGTGGGTTTTCCAGATAGAGGTCTGCTGTTTTTCTTCACTCTTCTGAACGTGATTAATGCGACGCATGTTTCGCTTTGTTTGCCGCCGTCGCCTTTGCCGCTGCTTCTGCCCAAGTGACTGCTCTCTCTCTATCCCCTCTCTCTCTCTCGCTATGGAAAAGTCGCCAAACGTCGCAGCTAAGCAACACCGCTAGGAAAGTATCCGGAAAATGCTGATAGGTTTCTCCCGTCAGATTGAAGATATAAACAAAATATCGTCCAAAACCTGTTCTTCAGTAGCACAGTGCCATACGGCACGAAACAGCACCACAGAGGAGAGTGAGAGAGCGAGAGGAAGAGGCAAATACTGGATTGGAAAGATAAGGAGAAACTTGATTGAAAATTGATAATTATCCACAGCGATTACGCACCTTTGCGAATAGCATTTTCTGTTTGCACCGCGTATCGGTGCAAGCCGCGCCCTAGGCCAATTCAAATATTATCCTTGACATCTCCATTGATATCCGTAGGTACAGAATATGCCTTTTAAGTACGAGAATCCTTTATCCGTCTTGTGCATTTGAGCAATGTCGTTTGTAGATCTTAACAAACGTTACCAGGAAGATAATTTTTATTTAAATGCAACTCAAGTGTATCTCGTAAGCATATGGCGCGTCTGTTTAATCTAATTGCCCTAATATCGATTTACACACACAGCCTCCACGATAGAGTTTAGAGTAAATCATTTAATCAATAGTGACGTGCAAAACCTATCGAGCAGATTTAATGCCCGTTTTTGTTTTATTGCTACTGCTGCTGTTTATGCAGTTTGTTGCTGCGGTTGTTGCTACTGTTGTTAATGTTCCCCGCGGCGTTATATATGCTTTGTGCTATTGCTGTTGATTTTGTTGTTGTTGTTGTTAAATGAGTCAATCCATTTGGTGATGGTCCTGCTGGTGCCCGTAAACAGCATCTTTCGTTTTTTAACGAAACGTTTTTTTTCGTAGTTTAAGCTTTCGTTGCAGTTAAGCGTCTCTTCTCCCTCTCTGACGAAGAAGAAGAAGAAGAAAAATTGGTATTTAGACACTACGCAGTACTCGTTTTGCTCAATTTTCACTGAAGGGTTTAACATGCTCACACTCACGATCCAGCCTGCACCAAACACAATACTTTGGCCCTACTTTGGCCCATCCGCCATCTTTAAAATTTCAAAAAAAAAACGCCCTCAGCCACTTTGTGACCGTCCGCAGAGATCCGCTGCTTGATTGAGGCTCCCCTGGATGCCGGCCTCTTTCTGGCTGCTCTCTAAAGGGCTCTTTTACGTCGTCTTAGAGAGAAGGAAAGAGAGATAGAGACGAAGATAAATAGAGATAGAAAAATAAGAGAGAGGGAAGAGAGAGAGAGAGATAGAAAAGGGCGCTGATGACAACAACAGCAACAACAACCTCAACGCAAATGGACTTGAAATGACTTCGCGCGTCAGGACAGGAGGGCAGGATGTGAATCGTGTAGCAGCAGTACTCCCGTACTCGTAGTAACAATGCTTGCTAAAAGTAGAAGTCGTTGTAGCGGCCGTGGCGCAGTAGGCGTAGTAGTAGCAGACGGTAGATAGACTGGCACTTGACTGAGATGCAAGACAGCCAGCAAGACAGCCAGTTCACCGAGCGACCGGGTCGGGCCGGATTGAAATGAGTTCCGTGCTGATTCGAGCAGGCATTTCAGACAAACCGTCTTCAGCGCTTCCTTCACAGATGAAACTCACTGTTGAAGGACGACTCGTCAACCCGTCACCGGTGTTCTGCTGTTGTATTGTTCTGGCGTCCCGTTTTCCCGCTATTGTTGCTGTTGTCGTTGTTGTCCCATTGCCATGTAGTCCTGTTGTTGTGTTACCCTGTAGTCCTGCTGTTGTTGTTGTTGTTCTGTACCCGTGTAGTCCTGCTGTTGTTGCCCTGTAGTCCTGTCATTGTCGTTGTCTTTGTCTTTGTCATTATCATCTTCCGCTCGAAATCGTCTTTAGTGGGCACTGTCAAACGAATACAACTGTGCAACGGCCGTTTAAACACCATCGTGGTGAGACAGACAGACATACACGCGCATCACACTCAAACACTACACAAACATAAACAGCTGCTTCCAGACGGCGACATTAACCCCCATAAATATACACACAGAGATGTTCAGGCAGAGCTCTATCCGTTGAGAACGACCCTACTTCGACCTAAAGCATCGACTTAACGGATCAATCCTTGCAAGCTGTATGTTACGGCTATAGTCGGCTGGAGGCAACAGTGCAACAACAACAACAACGATTACTTTATAGACAATTGATAGCTCCCTTAACAATTGATAGAACGCCCGAAAACTTAGTAAGTTTTCCAGATCCAACCGTGGTCGTCGTCCTAACTTTATACGAGTTAGCTTTAAGATGCACCACCTAAACACATGTTGTGTCATACGCCCGCTATTCCGACAAACATTTAAACAACCAATAGTATGGAACACACGGACGAAACATATATCATACGCCTATATATATATATATATATATATATATATATATATATATATAGCAGAAGACAATTGTCGCTCCAATAAGCAGAAGACAAATGCTTCCTTCTCCTATGCAAAAAAAACTACTGGCTTAGCTGACAAACTAGGCATCGTAGGGCTCACGTAGCTCTGAGGTACTAAGCCGCTTCGCTTTTAGTTGTTGTTGATGTTGCTGATACATATTTAGATTGTTGTTGTTATTATTATTATTGTTGTTGTTGTTGTCTTTGACACTTTCCCAGTCGCTACTGCTACAGGCATCATTTTGACCATATCCTAGCTATGACAACGGACCACTAATATCAGCCGTTAATTTCTTGTTCCTGTTGCCTTGGGTCGGGGGACGTATTCCTGCCGTCCGTGAAGCATCGAAGCGCCGCCGGAGTGTTCATTGGCCAGCACAGAAAGCATCAGCTGTCATATCTGGCCATCTCTCTCTCGTTCTCTCGATTGTTGGCTTCCCCCCCCCCTCCGGTCTCTGTTTCGCTGTCAGCGTCTCTCTCTTTAACAAATAGGTTCTATCATCTGTCTCCGTTAATCGGCAATGCGGCCACCTCGGTTGCCGCCAGCAGCTTGTCCTACCGTCTCTAGCGCTTCTTCCACAGACTTTTCCTTTCACTCTTCGTTCGTTCGTTCGAGTTCTCCGTAGAGGAAGAACGTGAGCCAACTCTCGTGTCATGATGCCGTGCCGTGCCGCCAACGAAACAGTCACCGCCCCCGCTGCTGCTGCCGCTGCTGGCCCAAGCATATAGAAGTTGGGCGTCTCTGTGTTGGATTCTGTGTTTCAGGCCAAACACATGTACATACATACAAGGAACACATACACAGGTTGACGGAGACGGACCAGAGAGCAGCAGGGCAATTGCGTGAGGGACTCTGAGAAATAAGGTTGCTGACGGGCAGCCAGCGATAGACAGGAAGGGAGAGAGAGAGAGAGAGAAAAAAAGGGAAATGGGGAAAGAGGGAGGTGGAAGGATAAGGTACGCACAAGAAAAATAATCGGACAAGAAACAAGCAGAGTAGACCGACGAGATTGGTACGATTCAGGCGACAAGAAATCGTAACGACGTAACGCTGCCAAATCACCATTTACCATTTACTACTTACTGATCAGTGACGAAGATCAGTGGCGACGGCGTCAGTTAAGGCCTGCCAGCTAACGTCAGACAAAGACCCCCGCCACATACGGGCGGGGGTTTACGTCGCCTTGACGCCCGGCCCGACTGACGCGCTTGGACGCTATAATTAAATGCGGCCCGTTCATCACCATGAGAGATCATTGGCAGCGGAGGCAACATGAGCACGCGCAGGGGTGGGAGCAACTTGAGCTCGGTGTTGTTGTTAATATTGTTGTTGTTAATATTGTTGTTGTTGTTGTTGTTGGCGGTAGTGTTGCCTTTCTATTGCTGCTCTTGTCGCGTTTGTTGATGCTCTTGTCGTCTTTATTGATATTCATGTTGTGGCCTGTATTTGTATATATCTTTCATTCGGAAAGGAGTATTTTCACGGCGTTCAATTGTAACTCGAGCTGCTACTGTATTCTTCTACTACTACTGCTACTGTTACTACTACTACCATTACTGAGTAATTTGCTAGGAAAAATTATAAATGGTTACAACTTACTTAATAATGATGACAATAATCATCATCATCATCATAATGCATTCGTGGTAAAGTAGTAATATCTTTGCCGGCTAAAGGCCTTTGCGTTGATAGCAGCAATGCCCCACGTTCGTGGGACATTGCGATGCGTAGGATCGAACGACTTGCGAGGTCATTACTGTTCCTTGGTTGCGAATCTGGGTGAGCGCTATCCTGCTGCTACATTTCTCTGCGGCAAAAGAAAGCCAGATGGTATCAGCATATGATGATCGAGATAGACGATTTGTAGTCGAGTGTAGCAAACCAAAGAGTGCACATTTGGGCGTCAATAAAAATTACCTTACCGAAGCAAATTACCCTCTACTGGGATGAGGGTGCGATATGACGAACTACCGAAACGAATGATCACCTACTGGGCGCGAGATAGGCGAGCTTAACGATCGGATAAGCTCGCGTCTTTGCATCTCACATACAAGCTTGTTATGCCATACAAGCCTGTTAGAGGGCAAACTTAGAAGCTTTTAATACTTTTCCCATAGCAGCACGTAGAACTCATCGGGATCCTCTTAATATACTCAGAGTACAATCAGAGGATGGGTCGGAATGTCGTTCGATAGAGAGGCAGTATTATGACACCATTATGACAAGGCTGAACCTTAGACCGGATAATGCTACCGGTCCGGACTACCTTCGGCACGACGTTACCCTACATAATAAAGGTAGCAACACCGCCCCTATAGTTTGCCGCCTAGTCATTCCCCAAACACGAGCATTGATAGTAGTATATAGTGTATGATAGGTTTTATAATATATATATCGTATTCATCTTGGCCATCGTTTTCTAATCAGTGCCCGATAGACGACTCATCTCAGACTGACTTCGTTTGCTTGAACTGTACGCTGTGAACGTTCGACTTCGTTCAGGCGTCTTCTCTACCTTCTCTCACGCACACGCACACACAGAAAGACATGATACGCGTTCCTGCACTTATGCATACATACATACATACATCAGATAGACAAACAGAGAGACATATACAGACGGGTTCACATACGTACACACTCCATGTCATCACACCTTCGAGTGTGTTCGTAATGAAAACAATGAAACAATATGATCATGTGCTGCATCCCGTCGCCGTCGTCGTCGCTGCCGTTTCCGTCTCTGTCGTCGTCGTCGTCATCGTTATCTTTCCTCGAAAATAATAAATGTCTGTTGGCGTTAAGGTTGCTCGAAATTCTCAACGCCTCCCACCGATTCGGTAGGCAGGCAGACAGACGTCACTCAGCTAGCCAGCCAGACAGTCAGGTTCTACGCAACGCTCATTTATAGTATTTGTCGACGCTGCTGCTGCTGCTGCTGTTGGTGCCGCGGTCGCTCATTTTGCGTCGGCTGGCCTCTTCTTTTTGTTGTCCAAAGACCGACCAGCCGGCCGGCCAGCCAGAGCAGAACAGTAGAGTAAAGCCGAGCGCCACCGCTCCTCAACTTCTTAAGTGTTCGCCCACGCACTACGGTCATTGCCAGCCAACGCGATGCTGGCTGCCAATGGCCGTGGCAACACCACGCTCACAGACAGATAGATGCGTGGTGAGGATCCAGCCAAGTTGCTCATGATGTTGTTGCTGTTGTTGCTGCTGACGTTGTTGTTGTTGTTGTTGTTGTTGTTGTTGCTGATGTTGTTGTTGTTGTTGCTCTTGTAGTAGTTCCAGAATATCTCCCGGGAAAAGACGGGAAAAATAGCACCTATAGATCATTCGTTAAAGGCGGCGGTAAAAACCACGCCAACGCGTAAAACGGTGACTTGGATGGCACCGAGAGCGAACACCGAGCAGCAAGAATAACAACACCAACAACAACAACAACAACAACAACAACAACACCAACGACAGCAACAACAGCAACAACGACAACGTCATGATCCTAACGACAGCCAGAACGACAATGGTAATGACAACCAACAGCGCAGTGACTACCACATAAAAATGATAACCGCGATAAGAAAAACAACAGTGAACTTCACAAGGATAAGGAGGGACGCTAAGAACAACAACACCAACAACAACAACAACGACAGCAATCGCAACAATAATAACACAGAAGCAATAATCCCAACAACAACAACATCAAAAAAATAACAACATCACAAAACAATAACAGGAGCAGCAGCAACAACAACAACAGGGAACACAAGAACACCAGCACTATCAAAAGCAACGCCATGAACGCCACGAATTTCGATAATGATGTTAGCGTGAACATAATGGCGGCAGCGGCGGCGCCGACGACGTTCAGCTTTTCGTTAAACGTGATCGTTGACGACGCAGACTAAATAAATAGAAAGACGATGACGATGACGACGACGACGACGACACCACAGAGTGAAGATTGAGACGAAGAGGAGAGCATTTGAGAAAACTGAGAAAAACACGTAGAAACGATAAAGAACATGATCATACGAAGCTAAGGTGGCGCAGGTCAACACCGCGTTGCGGCGATACGGTGACTTCCCGGCGGCAGCCACGTGGGTTGGGGTGCCGAAAATGATGAATACGCTTTTAAAGTCATTTCATCTCAGCAAGCCACACCAGAGGCAGGACGCTTTCAGCTTTGGCATGTTGGGATGCAGTCAACACACACCCTAGATAACCGATGAAGTTGTCGTCGCCGCATTATCTGTTTCATGGTGCCATGTTCACGATTTCAGATGATAACCAATGCGCTGCGGCAGTCGGACGGTGATATCCAACAACAATAGACATGCATGTAGCTGCTGTTGCAGTACGGGTCTGCCTATTCGGTCTACAAGCTGCAGTTTTATGTAGTTTTTGGTTTGACAACAAATTGTTTTTGTGACAACGTCGAATGACCGGAGCAGCACAGAACAGCCCAAGTGTGTCACTGAACTGTGTCATCTTTTTCTGATGTGTTACACGTTATACACTTCTGATATGTTCGAACACAGAAAATAGATCCCCGTACGTACCGAGGATCGAACCTATCGAATCTAGCGAGCCCGCACACTGCAATCCAGAGAAGTATTGCGCTCTAGCTAATTAGAGCACGCCGCCACGCCATGTTGATGCCGCCGCCTGTATTGGTATGGCGGAAACGTTGAAGAGGAGAAGAAGAACAAAAGGAGATTTAGAGAGAACAAACAATTCGTATATAGCATGGTTGGAGTAGTGACTAGTAAAGCAAACAACTTGGTAGGGCAAGGGTGACGGACTTAGTCAAACTCTGTGTCAGATCGATGACTTCGACGAGCTTCACAATGGATGGAAATGTGTATGCAATGTGAAATGAAGGGTCATAGGTACTATGCCGCAAAATGCCCCGCGGCTCGCTCAGTGGCGGACTTGGCACTATATATATATACAGGTCATATTGGCGGCTCGGCAGGTTTCATGGAGCACGACGCCACGCAAGCGACAGCACATAACTCTACTTCGTTTGAACAGAGAAGACAGCTGCTGCAGTAGCAGCCGCAGAGGACGGCCTTGCCCTACGCACGTAATCCGTGCTGAATGATATATGTATTGGTCACGTGAATACGGCCTCAATGTTGCGGCTACTAGCTGATAACGAGATGATGCTTCATATATATATATATATATATATATATATATATATGTGTGTTAATTGATGTTTCCTATTGTGTGTACGTTTATATATATATATATATATATATACAGACAGACAGCGCCGTCAAACGTCGTACCATATCGTCGAGTGAGGAGAGCAAATAAGGGGACGGCTGGCTTCGAATGTGACGAACGCAGCCAGAAAGTAGATTGCGGGAGGCTCGAGTCCAGGCAACGGCCCCTGTGAGGACGCCAACCACAGCAGCAACAACAACAGGAGCTGCCGCCGCCACCGCTACCGCCGTCACCTGGCTTTTCGCATATAGATGACAGATTATGCGAATGGTGCCGCGATATATTTCTTCTGCTACTCGAAGTAGTGGTGTACATACATGGATGTACATAGCCGTGTACTGCTACCTCTCGGCATCGCCGCAACCGAAGCGTACAAACCGTTGAACAGTACAGATAGTTCATCCTCCGGTTGCGCCCGTTTTGCCTTAAAATGATCTTCCTTTTTATATATATATATATACAACATACGACCATATTAACCATACAGCACACTGGTCAGGTTATATATATATATATATATATATATATATATGGATATATATATATATTTATTTCTATACATATACATATGGATATACAGCATTCGTTTAATACATGTACGTATTATGTAGACGTATATACATGCATACACGTATGTAAATACGTACGCATGTATGTATCTATAAATGCCCATTTATCTTTCTATAGCACTCGTCTAATGATAGTAGTATATGCTTTAATTGCGAATGTGACGTGTAAACAACGATAACACTTGCTTGTTTGTGTGAGTGAGTGAGTGTTCGAACAGATGGCATGTGGCATCACCGTGCCATAATGTTGACTATTTGCACCAGAACTTTGTATGCATATATTGTATATGTACACCGTGGTTACTTCCCGGCGCTTGTCCTGTGTTGGCCGAAAACGGTTTGGCTCCGATCTTGTCTAAATACTGCCGTGGACGAAGGGATTACTTTCCGCCATCGCTCTTCCCCTCTCTTATATGTAGATAAACAGATATATATATATATATATATATATATATATATATATATATATATATATATATATATATATATATATATATATATATATATGTATATATATATGTAGATAAACAGAGAATGTCTGTATCCGAAGGAACCGTTTTATAAATTGTGAATTGTGGAGTGACTTTCTCGCATTATTCACAGATTTGGACAGCTTTTTGAAAAACGTGCCTCTACCCTTCCTGTCATAGACCAGTGAAATGTGCGTGTCTACGAGAAGCGAGTCGACTCTCACGAGTGTCGAGTTACCTTATATATATGTATATATATGCAGAAGGTTTGCCCGAATATTTCGTCACACTCTTAGTGTTTTGGCGCTGTAATTTCACACCTACGCACGCGGATCTCGTTGACCATGATACAAGCCGGTTAACTGCGCATAACAAGACGCGCTGATAAGACGAAGCTCGCTCTTTCATTCCGGCGTCCCACAGAAGATATGGCACCGAAAGCATAAACATGTCACAAAACAATCAAAGGTCAAATTTTTAGTCAGCTCTACAAACAAGTATATATATATTTAAATATATATATATATATATATATATATATATATATATATATATATATATATATATATATATATATAGTATACTAGTCTTATAGACTACTACTGATACTAATGCATCTAAATGTAATAGATATTTATACACATATGACATGTACCTTTAGCTGGTATTAAGAATACAATATACACATAAATCAAACAGTTGATTACTTTCTAGGAAATGCTTTGTTTATATTGTTTTTTTTTCGTTTTAAAGTCTAAGTATTAATAATCAGTTTAGAGCTTGTCCTGAGTTCGTCGATACTAAGTACAAAACAAATAAAACTAGGCAACGCTTTTTCACCACCCTTCTCTCTCTCTCCCTCCATCTATATATATATATATATATATATATATATATACAGAAAAATAGAACACGTCATTCATTCACAACAAGACAAGGAGAAGAAGAAGATAGAGCAAAAACAGTCTGAAGTTCTACGACAGGTAGCACAAAAAGCTATGTTACAGCAGGCAAAAGTTTGCGCCGTGCACATTGACCAGTCTGCTGTCTAGCGGTCCCAGTTGGTTAACAATCGAGCACCAAGAAGAAAAGTCGACGAGGGCGAAGCGTGACGATAATGACAACGACGACGTCCGTCGACCACCGAAAACCAACCACCTCAACTCGTTTGGGCCGGCTCGTTCAGCTCACTCTGGCTTCGATTCTGGATATAACACGCATACACGGCACGTATTCGCCACGCCGTAGTAACGCGGTGCGACGGTTCGCATCGTCAGGGACGTCTTTCAAGGGAGGGAGGAGAGACAGTGCTTCGTCGGGGACAGTGCTTCAAGTGTGTAAACTCTTACTGCTACTACTAGTGTAGACGGACGCTGTTACGACAGCGAGGGCCATACGTCGTCTGATGCCGTTTTTTCGGACCGGCTTTTTTTCGGCCAATGTACGATCGTTGTTGTCGTCGTCATTGTCTTCGTCTTCATCGATCGAATGATGTCGTCGTCGCTGGCGACCGTCGCGATTCCGTCGGACAGCGAAGTGGCGAAGTTGCGAGACGCCGGTGAAGACCATCAGCGTCGGAGGCCGTCAGACAGAAGCTTTCGCGGTCAGTGCTAGCGGGCACCGCCGCCGGTGGCACCATAGTCGTTTCGTTTCCATCTTCCACCAGCTTCAGTCGAGACGAGACAGGACGCGACGCGACGCGTCGTTCGTTAAATCGCTAGATAACAACGCGAGGTAAGTGTATAGTGCTCAGGCAGGCCACTTGAGGGCCACGATGGCCACTCATGACAGAATCGCCATGCGCTTTCATGGACTCAGCAACAGTAACAGCAGCAACAGCAGCATGGACGTAAGATGTGGGAATACTTGGGCAGAGCGGTCAGTCAGCGTCGTTGTTATTTTTGTTGTTGTTGCTGATGCTGCTGCTGTTATAATGTTGGTGCTGTTAATGTTGTCGATGTTGTTGCTGTTGTTGTTGATCTTGTCGATGTTGTCGATGTTGTTGTTGCTGCTGTTGTTGTTGTTTTTGATATTGTTGCTGTTTATGTTGATGCTCGTCGTCGACGACATCGTGGTCTTTGTCGTCTGACCGAAAAAGAGGTCGTTGACTCGCACTATCGGCCTCGCATGTGCGAATCCGATAGCGCCAAGCTATGAAGCTCGCCATTATGGCAGCGAGGTAATGAAGGCAGAGCTTCATGGCAGCGACGCTAATGTCTTGGTGCGGTCGTTAGCTTGCTGCTGCTGTTCTTGTTCGTATTATTGTTGACGGCACTCACAGTAGGCGAGCTTGTGCGTTATTTTTGAACTGCTAACCAAAAATTAAGGTGCTTTTCCTTAAATTCAGGCCCTAGAAGCACTTGCACTCTCGTCTCGTCGTTCTTCAGCCGCTCCAGGGAAGGTCTCCGGACTCGGGGCAACATCACGTTGAAAAACTACATACAAGACAAATATAGCATGCGACATATAATTCATAGGTGCGATATATATATATATATATATATTGCGTGTGATCCTAGTTTTGAGCCACGAAGCCATCGTTCCAGACCATCCCAACTACCTAGACTGCAACAATCATTCAAGACCGAAATCGAATCACAAAAAAAGTAAGAAGAGGGGAGAATCAACGCAGATGCACAGCTAAAATAGAGAAGCTTTCGCAAACATGCACTGCACTCGACATGCAGTGCTGACATAAACCATAAAACGTTTTATGCGCGCAAAAATAGCGTTAAGTAAGTGAAAATTAGTTTGATTAGTTTGGTATGTTTCGTCTGCATGAATGCGTAGTGCCCTATTACTCGAATTGTAATCAGTGATTGGAATTATTATGACTATTCCTATTATTATATACACACTATATCTTTACTCTAAAGTGTAAAAGCAAAAAGTATGACGCGAGGCATATAAATGTGTCTACAGAAAGATCACCGCCTTGAACTGCCTCACAAAATCTAGCTGAAAGTGTGTCAAAAAACTGTTATATTTAACCTAAATAAACCAACATACGCAAAACAATGTTTTTTGGACGTATGTCTCATGTAATACATGGAAACTTTTAGATCGTTGCCGTTACAACTCGTATCTCGAGTCTTCAATCCTCAGTGCAGCGACGGTTCATTGAGGATGATATAGATGATGGCTGGCGATGATATATAAATGAGCTCTCCGGCTGGCAATACAGAGTCGTCTACGTAACTACGGTTGCTGTTTCCTCGGATTCGGAAGCAAGCTTCGAGCTTCGAAAAGCTATGCCAGACATTTGTAACATTTGTGGATAACATCCATTTGTGGTGGCCACAGATGTGTGAACGCCAAACGCGCGTACCCGCGTATCATTGCATTTTTCCTGCAAGACAACAACAACTAGAGCGAAGCTAAACGTGACGCGATATTAAATATGTTATTGCAGTGCCTATGTGTGCAGTGCAACGCAGCAGACTTGGGAGGGGAAAAAGAAAAGCAGCAATTTGTTTGATCTGAAACACTCCACCGCCTTATACGCCGCACACAAGGAGCACACAGTGCGCATGACCTAGTAAATCATGTGACCAGATTGGTATATAGGATCTTCATCCCTACAAACGTCCTACCCATCGAAAAGGCTGCACGTTATAGGCAGCGAATCGCGGCAACGGAAACGCACGGTCAAACCGCTTTGAGGTCTGCAAATAAGAGACAAAGCTGTTTGTCACCCTCCCACCCCCACCTCCTGATTTCGTTTTTCCTCAGTCCTCTTCGTTCAAACAGCAACTCAGCTATCTGAACTTAAGAAGAAGCGACAACTGCAAAACCACACTGCTGATTGAACCGGCCATGAGGCACCAAATAAGCGATACGAGGCATTTTGCCCTATTCCTTCCTAACCAGTGTCATTTTTTTAACTGCCCAGCGTAACGCAGCAAGGGCAGGGCTTTATGCCACCAATTTTATACACTCTGCTAACCTAATACTGGATATACCTTCATGCATATACTCAACTATCAACGAAGAGCTACGAGGGGCGACAGTGAGACTGCCCACTATAGACCGACGAAAAATCGTTCACCAACGGACCCCAAGCCTGCTTCGAGGCGGGCGCTCAATTACTCTCGGCACGGTTAAGGATTTCGCCGACCCTGCCGCGGTGCCGACAAACACGCTTTCAGTGCCAGTCGCCCCCCCCAGAGTAAGGACGCATACCTTACGTCTACTTACTCGTTGCTCGAGCCCATTATTATTGTACCATGTACGCGTGACAGGACTGCCCTGTCGAGCAGCGAGCAATGGAATGAGCAGAAAGGCTATGCACGCGGCCGCAGCGATGATCAGCGCTTGACCGATATTAAGAATCCCTCTGTCGAGTCAAACGCGCTTCCGGTTAATCCCATGTTAAGGGTAGTGGTGGTGGTGACATCATGATAGTCGGAGCACCGCCTGAAAAGACACGGTCCGTCGCCACTAGATGCGCCAGGGCGTGTCAGGACAGGTGGTCGTCTTGTATCGTCAGACAAGGGTCACTATACAGCTATGCAAGAGCTACTATACCGCTATGCAAGGGCTACTATACCGCTAAGTAAGGGCTACTATACCGCTATGCAAGAGCTACTATACCGCTATGCAAGGGCTACTATACCGCCATGACGCCGGGCTGTTTCCGTATTTGGCCTCCACCTCATCGGGACTTCAAGCTTCAAACGCGACGTCTAGGCAGATAGACTGGTACGAGAGTAGGCCATAATGTGTAGACGTCGACCCGACTGCTCTCGTCGACGAGGTCGAGCATCGCTTTCCACCCAACACTCGACTCAATCGGCGAGATGGGATGCGTAAGTGAGAGAATTTAATAACTTCTTGAGCTCCGACCATCGCAATCGTCACTGGCTTGTTCCTCTGCGCTTCGAGCAGTGATTGCGCCAACGCAAAGATGTTGTTCGTGTTAACGGGCCGTTGACCCCACAACACCGCAATCACACCTTTGTATCGTGGTCCACAATCGGTATAGGTATTTGGATATGAATCTTGCGTTCGTATGGTATGGACGGGTTTGACACGCGTGAAGAGCTGATGCGCTGTGCGACAATACGCTTTTATTGTGAGTGTAATGAGAAAATAATTGGAGTGATTTACATATATATATATATATATATATATATATATATATTGCCAGAGAAATCAACAAATGTATTCAGAACTTTCTGGAAAGTTTATTATAGAAGTAATTTTCTTATCTATGTCATCGGTCATACAGTACACCTGCATGTGCTTTCGTACACACGACAGATGGCAGTATCGCCTTTACAAAATATACATTAGGGGTCTCAGCAAGGGTCCCTGAGGACAATCAGAAGTTACACCTGCCAGCAAAGACCGGCTGTCATTAACGCGCATGCGAAACAAACGGTCATTCGAAAAGCTGGGAATCCATTTGACAAGTTTATCCCGTCAAATCAAAATACCCTATGACAAGTTCACCCACCCCGTACTTCGGCAGCGGATCAAGCAGTTCTCTATGCGTGACGAATTCAAATGCAGATTTGAATGAAAGGAGAGTACAGTCAGATGGTTTGTCGTCGTTCTTCATCATTGCCCAATCACCTGGAGAGCCCCAAAGTCCATATAAACTGTAAGACATCTAGTGGTCAACGGGACGGACCAAAGGGCATGGCCGGTAACTCCGACACTAGGAATCATGGATTTCAATTACGATACGGCAGCCCTCGATACGACCCTGACACGAAAAATCACGGTTAAAGTTACAAATTAAAAAGATATATATATATGATATGTATATATATGTACGAGATAGAGATAGAGAGAGACTATAGAGATAGATGATAGAGAGAGATAGATATATGATAGGAGAGAGAGATATATATATAGATAGATATATTTATATATATATATATATATATATATATATATATATATATATATATATCCCTGTAACCCTACAACTAAAATATTAAATTTATATTCGTAAAAATATATACATATGTATATATATATATATATATATATATATATATATATATATATATATATATATATATATATATATATATACATGTGGGCTACATTCCTCCTATCGCTATACGTTGGCCGCTCTGCCCACCCAGGGACAATATCAGCTCATGCTCATTCATGATAAACAGGCACATCCAAGCCATTCAGCGACGGCTGCATCAGTAGCGACGCCGCGCAAGTCAGCTCTAATCAGAGCTAACGAAGCTGACAGCCAGGCGGCATCGCACTCGGCGGCATGACACTGGTGGTACAAACTGGCGGGGAACCTCCGACCGAAGGCGCGAGAGAGCTGGTTAGCTCGTGCACCGCAGAAGTTCGGGGGGATGCTGCGGGATGCTGGGCAAGAAGACGAAGAAGAAGAAGAAGAAGAAGGAAACGACACACGGAAAGATAGAAAGCAAAAGCAGGAACGCACGAAACAGGAACGGCCATTGACGTCTGAAACGACGCATCAGCAGCAGCAACAACGAACCGCTAACCTCCTTTTCTTCCACGGAGGAATTCGGCGTTGCCCTCGCTGATGTTGTCGCTGTTGTTGTTGCTATTGTTTCTGTTGTTGTTGTTGTTGTTGCTGTTGTCGTCGCTCAGGGAGAAGCTTGGACAGCGGAATCGTACACGTGCAAGAGAAAGGAAAGAATTGGAAAAGAGGGAGAAAGCGGGAAAGAAAAGAAAGGAAAGCAAAGAAGGAAGAGGAGTGAGAGAGAGAGACGGAGACGACAAGTAGTGCCAGTTCGCTTCGAGGGCGGCAAAAGAGTGGAGTGGAACAGACCCGGCCAACCAGTCTAGGCGAACACTTCCTGGCCTCCGCTAGGTGCAACCCTGAAGCCCTACCTCCCGGCGCCTCCTTCTCTGGGCCTCTGTTGCTATGGTAGCTGTTGTTGTTGCGGTTGTCGTTGTTGATGTTGTTGTTATCGTTGGTGATGTTGGTGATGATGATGTTGTTGTTGTTGCTGCTGCTGTTCTTTTTCTTCTCGTTGTTCGCGTGCCCTTGTTGGGTTGCGGCAGTGGTTCACGACCCCGTCTGGCGGGCCCTCTTCTCTATTATTCTTTCGTTCTTGCAGCTCGCATTCTCGCGAGCGAATCCGTCACTCGGTAGCTGGTGAGCGTGCGGGCGATCGGGTGCGCACTCTCGCTCACGTGCGTAGAAAAGGTTGCTTTTGTTGTTGTGGGGCTGTTGTTGTTGTGGCTGATTATAGTGTAGCTGTTGTTGCTGTTGTTGTTGTTGTTATTGTTGCTGCTCCTGCTGTCGTTGCCGGGTGGCATCTAAGCAAATAAACCTCATTACGCTACTCTGTTTGAGCGTGTCTGTGTGTGTCTACGATGCATCCACTGGGGATTGCGGCGGTGGTAGCAGCAGCAGCCGCCTGCAGACAAGCAGACGGACAAGCTGCTGGTAGCTGCTGCTGTCTTTCACGGCATTCCGCACTTGTGTACAAATGCTATACTAGATTCCCTAGAGGCTTCACAGAAGGCCAAAGAAGACCAGGCGTATATATATATATATATATATATATATATATAATTGTGTGTGTAAATTACCTCCAGCTCAACCCATCATATAATAAAGGCTGTTGTGTTCACCAGCACTAAGTTTGCTAACCTATGAGCCCTGCGAAATGCAGGTACGGCCGAATATTTATAATGGTACACAATATTCATATCAGCATGTCGTCAACTAGACATACACTGGATAAGCGTAGAGAGTCTAAGGCAGATGTATATTTCTCGACGGTATTTTCTGTCACATTTATAATATATGTCATAACTAGCTGCTATACTGTGCAATTGATAGTGTAATTGACCCATGATCCACATTCAACGTTACCAGTCTATTGTAAACATTCTCTCTCATTCAGCAACTACTCTTCGACAAACACACAATCGCAAGCAGACCGTTTATTAGACACCTAGTAATAGATCCGGAGTCAATCAATGTCTGCTAACAATGTTGAGTTGTCAATGCAGAAGCTGCTACCCCAGTACATGACCGCAGCCACAATAGTAACTACCTTGATACTGCAACATCAACCACAGCAACTCAGCTGAACTCAGCTAGAATTTGAAGTAGTTAGCACGCAAAACAATTATCATACTCGTTTCGTATGAAGTCTAATTCAATTTAAGCCTTGAGGAGCATCTCGCCAGTCATGTGCCTTCTTTGTGCCGGAACTACTGGCTACGCCTTTTGTTCACTTTCCGCCGACGCAATACGAATTCATACTTACATCCAAGCTGTAACAACAGTGAAAACAACAAGAACGAGAAAAACGACA
Organism: Dermanyssus gallinae; assembly: GCA_003439945.1. Classification (NCBI taxonomy): domain Eukaryota; kingdom Metazoa; phylum Arthropoda; class Arachnida; order Mesostigmata; family Dermanyssidae; genus Dermanyssus; species Dermanyssus gallinae. The sequence goes on from QVRM01002762.1 coordinate 22,402, forward strand.
CTGAACGGACATAGTACAAGGCTGTACAGGGCTGCACAAGGAGCAACAGGAAATGCGTGCGAGTTCAGCAGACTCACCCACAGCCCTTCGGCGCCCACATGTGCCTATACGGGTGCCCATATAAATGGGCAAATAATAAACAGACGATTTTGCCCTTAAAGGGCACGTCGTATTTACACGATCGATCCGCCTTGGCTTAGCCTTGGTTTTTCCTCTGCAAGTGGTAGGCATGCCTGCGTCCAGCCTTAGTAGCGGCAAGGCCGTACACGTTTTAAAGACACGATACGCGTGGCAATGAACGTACGTGTACTCGACGAACGTTGATTGTGTGTTTTTCTGGCGCGCTTTCTTATTTGTTCGTAAAAACGAGGAGTGCGGAATGCATACACACACACACACACAAAAGATAGCCCATTATTCCCTTTACTCGACGCTGAAGCAGAACGAGCCGAGTGCGTTGTTTGCAATCCGCAATTGCGTAAACACGATTCGCCTCGCAAACGCTAATAATAGCAATGGTAATAATAATAATAATAATAATAATAATAATAATAATAATAATAATAAAATTGTCTTTGACATCGGTATAACGTCAGCGGCATCCTAATCCGACGGATGAAGCACCGGATGCGCCCAGCCCCTATCCTGCTGCAGTCCTCTAAATGCCGATGGCAGTCCAGCCGCCCGAGTCAGAAAAGAGAAAAACTATAACCGTTTTGTCGTTTCTCTTGAAACGGGGCTTTATTGCCGTGAATCAGCTTAACCACAAGACAAACCGTGACGATTAGTCTGTCTGGCGTCGTTTAAGTGAGCATTATTGGCAAAGCATAAGCAAACAACTATTTGCCGAGATCGATACGTTCGATGCTACGGTCGATGCAGACTTACGGCACATCCATTGCGTCTATGCTTCATCGCTACCGTTAGAAACATCACGTACAGAGTATGGTTGCTGTTTACTCAAAACATCCGAGAATCGACCACAAAGTACAGGCAGAATGTGAATGTCATTTGCCACGTAGTCGCCTTATAAATTGTAGTATTCGTAGTTGTAGTAGTATTAACAGTGGCAGCGACAGAAGTGCTGAGATATCTCACTGTTATTCCAGATGATTCCGATGCATACGCAGACATCGATCGAAGACGATTCGAAAACGCTCGTCGAGAAGCATACGAGAAGCGATGACGAAGCGCATTGCCTGGCATGATGAGTAAACTCTGTATATATATGAAGGCTCCATAGGGGGGGGGTGAGCGGAGAAAGAAGACATACTCCCGCAAGTCCACTCAACTATTAAGACATTAACATAATCATACCGCGCCGTTTAGCGGCAGCAACAACGACAACAACAACCCGCCTCAATCAACATTTTTACGACGACGGCGACAACCATCTCTCGGATCACTTGCCCTCCCTATTGTCACTATCGCGGGCCTTTTTCCTACGGAACGCCTTCAGTGTTCTCCCGTTGGGAGGGGAGAGGAGAGCAGAGGGCTCATCTGGCCTCCAACGGAGACCGCGGCAGAATGTGCAGTAAGTCGCAGAAACAACGGCAGCAGCGGCGCCGGGCACTAGCGACATTTGGTGGCGGCCGCTAGGGAAGTTCGGCCCCGGGGGGTCGACTGCCGAACTGCGAAGCCCATCTCGTTCGCGTCGTTAAACGTTGAAGGTTCTGCGTCGCCCTGGTGTATCTCTTTGGGCTCCCTTGAGGACGCACGTAGTCCCTCGATCGCATCAGTAACTGCTGTATATACAGCAGCAGCGGCAGCAGCAGCAGCAGCTGTCAAGAAGCGAACGAAGAAGCGGCAATTAAAATGTAATTAGCATTATTAGCACATCGATGGCGGGCGCGGCACAGTAAGTAAGACCCCTTACCGGCTGTCGTGCAGCAACAGCAGCGGCAGCCGAACAGGAAGAAGTTCAACTTTCGTTTAGCCGAAGCAGCAAAGCGACACATTGTGGCAACCTATAATAGGTCCCGTATGGTGCCAAACACACGCATATATATATATATATATATATATATATATATATATATATATATATATAATGATTTATTATTAACTTACAATACGTTTGCACACCCGTCAGTGCTCGCCTTCTTATATATATATATATATAAGCTAAAGCTTATCTGACAGGTGACTTGAGTTAACCAGAGAACATGTATGTAACCCAAGAAGCCGCATAATGTCACACTCAGCGTTACACTGTATTACACTGATCATACTAAGTCTGATTAAAACATACTGCACGCTGCAAAGCATACTGTACGATTCTGCCGCACACGCTCCCCAGTCCTTATCAAGAGCTGTGCACGCACAAAACGGTCGCAGAGAGAGAGAGAGAGATCGAGCTCGAGAGGGAATAGCAAAAGAGAGATTGCATTGCACACAGCTACGTTCAATGAACTAGGCGTTAGGGGAACTCTGATAAGCTGGCTGGCTAGCATACAATTTTAAGTTAGTACAATTCGGTAGGAGAACCACATCACTGTCCAGCAGTGGTGCCCCCCGCCCCCCCTCTCCGAGTTGATGGAGTGCTCTCATAGTGTCGTCTTCCACACCGTCGTCATTGTCGTCGTCGTCGTCAGCACATTGACATGCTATACTTGAATTGAAATGACTCAAATTCCTTTCACCACATGGCTGAGTAACACCGCCGCATTGTGACCAGCACTGCGAACCCCCCCCCACGGCCACAAAGATCACGGCCAACACCAGTATGCCACGTTACATGCACGTCAGCAGAAACATTCTCGTTTGTGTGATGACCGGCCGTGATGGTGATTAAAGCGATGATGATGGTGATGATTATGACGATGATGATGATGATTTAATGGTTATGGTGGTAGCGGATGATGATGATGGAAATAATGATTATAATTGTAATGACGATAATTATGAGGTAACAATTCTACAACGAGCACGTGACGTTGCTTATCGTTTGGGATCGCACGCATAGTCAGACACTGGAGTCGCCCTTCCCAGTAGGAACCATGGACTGAACATTACCAACGACCTGCCAGCGGACAGTGAACGGCCGGAAGAAGAAATTCTGTCTACGTAAAGAAGATGGATCAAGAAAGGAAGAAAAATTAAGCGGACGGATAAAGGTAGAAGGTAAAAAAGGAGCTAAGAGAAAAAGAGATTAGTCTTCCTAACGACCGCCAAGGCAAGTGTATTCATCCGAAGAAGGCGGCTAGCGGTGAAGTTGTCTCTCCAGGCGGCAGCAGTAGTGGGGGCGGCTTCCGCTGAAGAGCAAAGGCAGATTTCAGCCTGATCGCGACTGCTTAACGTGGCAGCTAAGACAGCAGCAGAAGAAAAAGAAGGAAAATCGAAAAGGACCGACGTTGGAAGAGATACAGCAGATGACGAAAAAGGTGGACGACCTCAACTCATGATTACGCAGAACCCCACGACGCGACATAGAACGAGAATCGCGTGACCAGTAGTGATTGCAGACGTAGACAGGCTTAACCCTGAGTTTCCAGTTGAGTTGAGAAACAACCTCATCGACTTCAGACTGTCGCCCGAGTATATCTGTTTCTTCTCTCTCTCTCCCTGTCCCCCTCGATGGGTCCTTCTCTCTCTCTCTATTGATTGTCCCGACTGCCACAGGAAGACAATGACGGTCAAGGATTTACGAGTGGGTATGCGGTAATACCCTCAATTGGCTTGGCATTGTAACAACCATCGTAGCGTCGCTCGCGCCGAATCTCTGCCACGAGCACAGCAGGACTCACGCACGGAAAGTCACCGGCGCGTGGTTTCGTTGGTTCGTGCGTTCGCTTTTCCCGCACCGATGCCAATGGACTCTGTGCAATCTTGCCCTATACGACGAGTGATATGAGTGTCCATCACCAGCCAAATTTAGCGGTGCCCATTCATTCGGTGGACGACAGGCAGACGAGCAGACGACCGATTGACAGAATGTCGAAACGTTACCGGACGCATAACCCTAAGTCAAACAAAACAAGTCGTGGTAGTTACTGTACGCGGGATGAGCTACGGTAAACACATCAAGCACCTTGACCACCTTCAAAAAACAAACAAAGACTTTGTTTTCTTTGTGATGTTTAAATTTGCAGCGTTCTCATTTGGTACGCGATCTCGTTAGTAGCAGCAGAGTCATTAACGAGGCATTCACAATTACGATTTGGATAACCTGGCCAGTGCTGTAAATAATTATACATTTGACAAAGCATTTTGACATCAAGTGAATATTGAAAATAAACTGTAATTTCCTTGTACTTTTGCAAAAAAAAATGATTATACATGTCTTCGTTAGACATCGAATTTCATCGAATTTACGCCGTCAGCTAGAGAAGCTATGAAGAATTCCATAATAAACACAAACTCAACTCTCTTGAAATAGTTTACATGCAAAGCGTGACAAAGATGGCATTTAATTTAAAAAGAAAAACCCAGTGACTGTTTTTGTGTATACTCGTATAACATGCCGACTTTGTAATTACAGAGACCTTTGTACATACACCGATGTATTTGTCATGTCCAAGATTGACCCTCATGTCTACGTGTCTATCTAGCGGTCTCTCTTTCTCTCTCTCTCACCCCATATATATATATATATATATATATATATACATTGGTTGCAACATATATGTGGCAACAAAGCTATTATCCACGCACTGGACAAATGGGTCACGAAACTGTACTACGAGCAACGGTCGCAGCATCACTGACGCAGCAGCAGAAGCAACAGCAGTAATAATCAGAAAGGTTGGTACTGGTGAGACGACGGAATGTGTGACGAATAACATTGGATCCAACGACCGGTGTTAGAGCTATGACAGTTGACAGCTGAATGGGCACGGCGAACTGACCACAATAACAACAGCAGCAACAACAACAACAACAACAACAATACAAACACAACAACAACCGCAGCAACGGCAGCAGCAACAACAACACAAACACAACAGCAAGTGCAGCAGCGGCAGCAGCAGCAACAACAACAACGACGACGACGACGGGATGGCAGCTGACAAGCCAGAACGGAGATATCAAAAGAGACTTCCAGCGACAACGTCCACGTTCATTCGCGACGCGACCTCCCCGATCCACTGAGACATTATGTGGTTGACTTTGCCAACTTCCAGCTTCGGCAGGCGGCGGCGGTAGCACCGCCCGTGGTTCTGCCGGCCGTGTCGCCCCTGTCATCGCCGGACGCCACTGACTGCCACTGTGAGGGCGCTGTGACAAAAGGTGACGCCCAACTGTGGCAGAGCAGCTAGTTATTTGTTTGGCTGGCTGATTCAGTCGGCGTCGGTGTTTACCTCGTGTGTGCGGGGTGTCGAGTGCCTGGTAGCCTGGTTGGATGCGGCGCCGACGTACGAGAGCAGACTATGTACCACTAGTATAGGAAGAGCTATACGAGAACGAACTGTCACTGGATATGTCACTGTCCTCTTTGTGGCAAGGCATTGCATGCGATCCATCCTCGCATGCGGACCATCGTCAGGGAACAACAACAATAGCAATAACAACAAAAACAATTACAACATCATCAATAACAATAGCAACGACGACGACAGCGGTAACAATACAATAACAACAGGCAAGAAATGCAACAACAGCAAGGACAGCGGTAACAATAAAACAAGAACTGCGACAACAACCAATATTACTACACGATAACAATAGCAACAGCGTCACCATCATCAGAACAACGGTCCGTATATATATATGGGCAAAAAGATAAACATAGAGAAAGGGAGATAGGGTCTAACCGTTGCGTCTAATGATGCCGTCCCAGAACCAGAGCAGAACTAGGCTACTGTGCAGGCAGATCCGAGAAGTGACCAATTACCTTGTTGTCCTCGACCTTTCCAATCCCAGCAAGTATCGGCTTGCCGCAAATCGAACACTGTGCCAGCGGGCACGTCGCTAACGACCGGCATTACGGTACGACGAGGAGCGCTTACGATCGCATCTATACGGGCATCGGCCCTTGAGTGACGCACCGCTAGTTATTTGTTGGTTAGTAATCGTTGTTCCTGTTGTTGTTATCGTTGTTATCGATGTTAATGTTGTTATTGTCCTCGATGTTCTGGCAATGTAGATTGTAGTCAAACACTTCACCTCGGTCGATCTTTGTCATTTCGCACTGGGAACAACAGCATACAACAAGCTTCAATCCAAGCGCGAATGGGGCGCTAAACCGTGCCGATTTTTATTTAGTACACTGTTTCGGCCATGTATTGATGCCATGATCATTGGCCTGAAAGTGTGTTTACGATGTGTCTCTTGGCCGTATAGAGAAATGCTTAGAGAGGGGGGAGGGGGGGGGGAGATACTGAGATACGACAATAAATAGACAGATAAAGAGTTGGACGAAACCACAGAGCACAAATGAGTCCTACAGCCTCCAGCACGGCATCGGACGGTCATAACTCACGTAGTCACGAGGAACTAGTCCACCGCTAGGCTAGCCGCAGCCTATACTAAGCAGCCTACCATGGCAGCCACCATTCACGCTATTGCTGTCCTGAGGTATGCGATACGCTGGCGACAGATACGAATTAGAATTCCAGTATATATATATATATATATATATATATATAGCGTATGCGTGTGCGTTATACGTGTACATTTCCAGCAAACCTCTTGCATCTGCTGTTTCCCAGGTGCAGAGTACCATGTGACTCTTCCGCCAGAAAACTAGCCTGAGTTCGATGCAACAGCAACGCAACAGTAAGCCGCCGTCATATGTTTCTACCAGGTTTGACTCCGTTGACGCCCATTATTTTGCACGTCCGCTATAGGTGATGTGTAATCATAGTGGTCACGCGGGTACCGTGTTAATATTTGAAGCCACGCCTGATCGCCTGTCATATCGATCGTTGGCTGCCACTGCCGCTGCAAAACTGTTTTTTTCAGAGAGAGATGCGATACCGGTGGGTGGTCGCCACTTTATATATATATATATATATATATATATATATAGAAAAATTGTCCCTAGCGCAGATCTATGAAAGCAAAAACGTTTCCTTGCCAACCATCGCACTGATGCTGCTATCACCATTGATTTGACGAAACGCCTTTGCTAGCGCGACAGACAGAAGCGGCCACTGCCCACCACAGTGACAACGGTAATAATCATCACTGCATTCATGCCCTTTAGTCTGTACATGGGCGGATACACCGTCATACGACGAACGAACTAAAGGCAAGAAGCACCCACCAAGAAGCAGTCCACCATTGCTTGACGCGCATGACTGGGTGAATGGATAAGTCGCGTCGGCAATGCATAAAACAGGCCAAAGAGCATTGCCGTACACATGTATATATATATATATATATATATATATATATATATATATACATGTATGTGATGGATCGCGCATTTTTCTAATCCGATGCTTTTCTGTGCTATTTGCACACGCGACAAGCAACTGGTTCTCAAAGAAAAACATTCCCTTCAGCGTTTGTATTTGGTGATCGACTTCTTTTGAACACTTGGGCCCCCGGCGGCTTTCATCAGTGGTCGCACACTGGCTTGACGTAGCATCTAAACAATGAATGCATGTTGTGGCTTTTTTTGCATTTTCCTTTCATGTCGCATCTCTTATCAGGGTTGCTTTTGAGACCATTCTATTCGAGTTTCCCTGTGGAACCACAGCATGTTCGTACAGCCAAAGGTGAAAGCTCAGCGCACAAACAACAAAAGCCTCTCGAACAGTTTTAAAGTGAGCTCATCGAATGCATTTCATTCAAAAGTTAAAAAGCGTAAGGATTCTAGTAATATTAGTGAGAATTGGCTTATTGCTATCTCAGTGCAGTTTTAAAGACTTGAGAGTTCCCTCTTCAAGATTAATTGCTTGCATTTATAACACAAAAATGCTTGCGTGCGTTAACCAGATTTTAATGACATCTTAGTTTCATACGAAATATTGTGAGATTTGTTAACTTGCAATGTATAAAAAATATATATATATATATATATGCGTGTATATATATATATATATATATATATATACACGTGTCACGATTTAGCACTAGGTTATAAGTCCTTGTTGTTATTGATAATGTTAGTTAGCGTGAAGTTTGCTTTAGAAATTATGAATTGCTTGGGGTTTATGCTATTTAATTTCAGTGCTCTATTAGTCTCTTTCTAGTGTTAGATCGGTTAGTACCTTTTCCACTAGTTCATTACGTTCTTCAGCTAAGGTTTCCAGGTCGGCCACACATGAGTGTAGTACCAAGTACCAGTACGATAATTGTAGTGGTTTAGGCATTTAATACAAGAGCTAAATTTAAGTATCCTTCCATCTCTTTTTTGCCTCTCTCTCTCTCCTCTTACTTCATTTCTTTCCTCTGTTCCCTTTTTAACGAGTTTTCCTCTCGTTCGTCGGCATTCTTTGCGCATTGGGGTGCGCACGTTGGCTACCGTTGGCTCAGACTTTATTAAAACGACTTTATTTGACGTTCGCCAACTTAGGCAATTCTCCCCCAGCCGCACTCTGCATCATCAACAACAGAAGCAGACACAGCAGCAGCAGCAGCAGCAGAAACTGTAGCATTAGTAGTAATAAAGCCTAGAAGTGCAGCCGCCTAAGTAATAAAGCATCATTTCGCAGCAGCAGCGGCAGCGAAAGCTCAAAAACCTTGCGTATTCCATTTCGTCTCTGCCGTTTAAGCCTCTGCATATATTTCTCTCGGATTGTTGTTCCCGTTCCCTCCGTTGGCGTTCGCGCTCTCTTTTTCGCCTACTCTAGCGCTCACCCCGAGCACCTCCTCCCATGGCTGGCTCTCTGTCGCTGAAATGGTTCTTTTTGCTGAAGGCAACCATTTTCATCATCGTCGTCGTTTTTACCACTCCCAGACGGCCACCCCCCCCAAAAGCTCATTTTCTGTGCTGCTTCGATGGTGGCTTTGCCACCGCACCACTCTCGAACCAACCCCTGTCGGCTGCTCGACGTATCTTTGTTTCTCATTTTCTTTCATCCCCCCCTCCCCTGTCTCTATCTCTCTCGCTTTGATTCTTTCTTGCGTTCTCGCTGCTTGTTTTTCTAGCGATTTTATTGTAAAATAGTATAATGTGTGCATATATTTCTGCATGTACGAACAAGACACTATGCATGTGTGTGTGTGTATGTCTGCACGTATATATTGTCCTTCATCTTATGCACTTCATACGTATATATTGTGCATCATTCACATGTATTTAAACTTTCATATCTGTATATAATACAGATATGGAAGTTTAAATAAGTCTATACGTTTCATAAAAGCGCACTAAAATTCGTACGTATTCGAGTACGTTTGCACGTGCATGTGGGCGTCTATCGAAGCGTGTGTCGAGATTCTGTCGTGTAGCCGTGTATGGCTAGTTCATTGGCTCTACCACGTCGCTAAAAGGTGGTGGATACAAACACACACACGGGAGTACGGGTGAGTACGAGTGCGCGGAGTGCAGCGACTTCTGAAAAGACTGAAGGCACAAGAAAAATCGAGAGAGAGAGAGAGAGAGAGAGAGCCGGGGGTGAGGTTGTGCTGCTGGCCCATCGTAACCATCGCCGCCCCTACGGCCGCCCTTGCTGTGGGCGGCCGTAGCGACAGCGGGTGCGGACGCTGAAGCAAAAGCAGTAGCCGTTCGCGGCCCGCCAAATGGCGTATATCCAATAAAGTTTTATTACGGCCTAGCGCGAACGAGCCGGCTGTAGCTGCTGAAGCTAAGAGCTGACGGAAAAGCCTGCTGTAACAGCAACACCAATAGCAGCACCAGCAGCAGCGGCAGCAAGACTTCTCCGTCAGCTCTTAGCTTCAGCAGTAGCAGCAGCAACAACAATAGCAACAACAACAGCAACAACACAACAGTAGCTCTAACAGTGTGCTTCAGTGGCGAAGAAAGCCCTGCACGAACAAAGTACGTCAAAGAGCCAGCCAGCCAGTCGGTGAGTCAAGTCAACGTACCAGCCAACCAGAGCTGGGTTTGGGAATGGCCACCCCCGCGGCTGAGACGACGCCTTGGCGCTGGGAGATGTGCGAACCTAGTTCGGCAAAAACGGCGCCAACCGTGCATCAATAGTAGTACGGGTAGTGGTGATAACGCAGCAATATCGACGACCACAACAACGACAACAGCAGCATCGGCAACGAAAAGAACAACAACAACAATGACACAAACTACATCAATAACAGCATTAACAACAAAACAACAACAACAACATTAACACGAACTACACCAACAACAAAAACAACAACATTGACTACACCTACGTGAACAATAACATCATCATCATCATCAACAACAACAACAACATCGACAACAATAACGTCAACTAATAACAACTACATCAACATTATAACAATTATAACATCAAAACCATCGAATAGCAACAACAACAACGACAACAATATAACAACAACAGCAACATGAACGATGTTAGCAGTGACAGTATCGACAGCAAAAAACATCGACGACGACGACAACGACAAGAACTTCAGCCGACGTGGCGTCCTTCGTGACAGCATTGTGGAAGCCAGTCAGCCGAACGTGCCACGACCACCGCACGTGATGTCGAAGCCGAAGTCCGCCTTTGCTCTACCTATCTCGCTACCACCTCGCTCCCTCGCAGCCTACCGTTGCAGTCACTTTTGACACAGTCCCTACTTTTTGTGTCTTTTTGCAATTGAAATATACGTTACAACATACGTTTTCAAGGCAACGGCTTGCGTTCTCCTTCGATGAGGACGACTAATGCCACTTCTACAACTACTAGTACTACTACGAGAACAAGTACCAATATTATTATTATTATTATTAAGAAAAGTCTACTACAGCTAACCCTGATGCACGGTCATTGGCCGACGAGGCGGCACGAAGCACGATCGTTTGTCGTGTCTCTGTGCTTTTCGCTGTGACGTGTTTTCGTGTAACACCTTTCAAACGTCATAACTCTCACTGTTCGAAGAACTGAACCATCGAAAAGAAACAGGAAGAAAGAGCCGAGGAAGAAGACGAAGAAGAAGAAGAAAAGAAACAGAAACGTAATGGAACACGGATAATATAATGCTGAAATCAACGAAATACGTCGCAGAGATACCAGAAAGCATTGCGTCCGCACGATATGTGTGTCCGTTGGTGACAAATTTGTTTTCTGCCGTGGCGAAAGTATCCGGCGCGAAAAATTCCGGCCATGACGGAACTATTAGCAACTTTGTCGCCACGCGCACCGATAGCGTGTTCCACCACCATTGTAAATGTCATACATATTATCAGTGTATGTTCAATTGACGCGTACCTAAACCGCTGGCGTTGGCTAGACTCGATTTACGTTGATGTTCTCTGCTCGTTACACTCGTTGTTGTTGTTGTTGTTGTTGTTGTTAGTGATATATTCTCGTAATTTGGTTGTTGTTGTTGTTGTTGTTGCTGCTGTTGCTGTTGTTGTTCTTGTTGTTATTGTTTGCTTTGTTGTTTTGCTCGAAGTCTCCAAGCCAAAGCGACGGCCTGCCGTGCCGCATATGGCCACCGAACATGTCATACTGTATAGGGAAACTTCTTAGAGATCTGCGTGGGAAAAGTGACTTAATTGTGTTTGCGATGTGGTTTGCCGAGTCGTTTGCGAATGCAGTTTATCCAAACTATAGTCGACAGCATCAACATCACCATCACCACCACCACCATCATAATCATCATCATCATCATCACTATCACTATCACCATCACCACAACCACCATCACCACCATCACGACCACCACCATCACCACCATCATCATCACCACCATCACGACCACCACCATAACCTTCACCAAAATCGTCGTAGTCGTTTGATTTCGCCGTTTCAAGATTATGTTTTTGCTTTACGCTTTCTTACTGTATTTACTAAGCTGCTGCTGCTGCTTCTTCAGCGCAACTCATCATAGGTGATCTCTTATCGTGCCGCTCTCTTCCACCCCCTGTTTCGCCTTTTCCCGCGCGAGTTCACTCGCTCAATCTCTCCGTTTCTCCCATTGACCGACATTGATCATTGCGTGCGTTACTCGAGCGCGCGGCTGTGCGCTCGCTGACGCCGGCGCCGGCGCCGCCGCAGTTTGGTGGTGGTGGCGGCGCCGAAGTGAAAATTTGCCGCCACAAAACCCAACAGCGAGCATCGGAGGATCCGCGTTGCAACGCGTCGTCGTTGTCGTCGTCGTCGTCGCTGCGGCCACCGCCTCCAGCAGGGACGACAGCGGGTGCTGCTGTAACTGAAGCTGAAGCTTTTTGCACCGACAAAACATCTGCTGCTGCTGCTGCTGTCGCTGCCGCTGCCGGCAGGCAGGCCGGTTGTCCCGTGTCGTTGTCCCACTTAGTGGTGTGGCGCGATGGAGGTTGTGCTTCTCTGCTCTGCCTGTGTCTTTCTCCGTTTCCACTTCTGCTACGACGACCTCGATTGCGACACAGCCAGCCAGAGTGGCATAGTTCTTTCTGCGAGGAACAATGCTACAAGCACGCTGTTGGCCGTATGTTTGTATGTATGTATGTATATATATATATATATATATATATATATATATATATATATATATATATATATATATATATATATATATATATATATATATGTATATATATATATATATATATATATATATATATACATATATGCATGTTGTTAAGCGTTAAAACAATGGCCGTTTAATGTACGGTTGTCCTTGTTTTTGTTGTTGTATGAGTTCGCTGAACAATATACAACACATAGCATATAGAAAACAAATAAAAATGCATTTATTTTTTTAATATGAAAACGCCAAATATCACATTTCTAAGTCGCATATGCTATGTGCGCAGCTATCGATAGCAGCTGTTGCGCGACCCGAAAACGTATTTTGAAACGTATTTTGTTACAACACGTTGCACAGCCCTATTCGTCGGAAAGAAATTGCAAGCTGCGTGTGTATGTTTTTTTTAGGACAAGAGGGACAGGGTATGCGACTACCTTGCTAAGCAGGCAACAAATTAGCAGCTTCTTGAAACAGCCCTGAGTATATATATATATATATATATATATTTAAATAAAAGGTCGTTCCGATTGTAGAAAACTGCCTCTCTGCAATAGCGTACTTCCTCACAATAAATGATCTAAATTACTGAGCCAGGTATAGCTGACTACTACATAAAACTAGTGTTGGGCATTGCCAAAGGATTTGCCTACAACACTAGCACTTGAAAGGTGCTTTAAACGAACCCTTTGTGAAAATTCGTATCTGGACAACTTACCGTTTAGGTCCTACCGACAAATAGGAAATACACGGACAGCCGCAACCTCAGATTTGTAATCAATCATTCCACAAAAGATCCCGCATACTCCTCAGATTAATGGAAGAGAGCAGGCAGAAAAATAATCTAACGTTATTCTGTCGAACTATGTGGCATGGGAACTATATATATATATATATATATTGGACGGGCAACTGTTACCAATCCAGCTAACTTGTTGGGGTTGAACCCTGGAGTGAAGGCTATATGAACGATGCAACATTAATCAAATAATCAAAAAGCTAATCATACAAGTTAGCAATATTAAGCCTAATATTGTACGCATCATGTGATGACTTTCATTACTGTGGTGAAATAAAACTGTATTAGACTTGATAATGCTGCATCAGAAGGCTAAGTGACCTTTTAACCCATCCTGCACAATACAGGCCTACCCAGCAATATATGTACGTCGTGATACACCGTTCAACCTTTAGAGCTCACCTTCGCACATATCTCACGGTAAAAGCAAGCTTAGGCGTTTTTATATGCGCATGTGCGGTTTATATATTTATATATATATATATATATATATATATATATATATAAGTGGCAAATTTGTGTATGCGTGTGTAAATGAACTATGAACAGCTTAATGCATCATATTTGTTATTGCAATTATTATAAATGTACATGCGAAACAACACCGTCATTGACGACCCAACCTTCTGGGCGGTGGACTCCATCACTAGCTCCATCAGGCCAGCGTACCGTGTCGCTGGCCCAGTCCGGCTGCGGTTCTCTTCTCGCTTCAACCTTCTACTTCCTTGGCAGAGCTGAAGTCGCGAGACTTCAGCTCTGCCGACTCGAGTAAACTAGCAGAGCAGTGTTGAAGTCGCGAGACTTCAGCTGCTCGTGAGATGACTGGCAATCGCTGTGCCAGCGCCATCGGTCCATCACCACCATCGGTGGGTTCTTCTGCCGCTGCTGCTGCTGCTGTTTGATGCTTTGGTTAGTAGAGGTTAGTCGTTCTCCGTGCTCATCTGTGCTGCGCTGCTCCCGTGATTCCCATGCGAATCTTGACTGTGGAACAGGCACACTACCCAGCCAACATACATACATACATACATGGATGCATGCAAACACATACATAAATACATGCATACAGAGGCTGGTCGTCCCGTTCTACTGAGAGAGAGGGAAGTTTTTAGTTTTCGCACCAACAGCGGCAGCAGCAGCAGCAGCAACAGAACCTCCAGTAACCGCAGCAGCAGCAGTCGCCGTTGCCGCAAGGCGATCATTCTGTGCTGGTTGCTCTTCTCTCGAACTATATAATAGTTTGTTGGTTCCTAGGTCGTTCGTGCGTTCTGCCGGCTTCTACAGGCCGCGACTACAGCGAGCGAGCGACTGAAGAACCATCTGCGAGAGGTCCCTCGCAGTGTGTACCCATATCTACATCTACACACAGGTATAAACACACACATACAGAAACACATACGAGTATCTACCCATATGTACGCAACGCACAAACGCCTAGGGAGGAGAGGTGGTGTTTCCTGGTGGCTGATCCTCTCTGAACGATCCTCTCGTTCTTCTCCTTCTCGGAGTACCAGCAGCAACAGCAGAAGCAGCAGTAGCAGCCAGCCAGAAGAACGATCACCGCTTCGTAAATGGGCGTTGGGCAGACTCGTCAAGCTGAGAACTTTCATACACCACCGTACTTATACATTACGCACATATGCAATGTCTTCGCAAAACACAATGTGCATACGCACAGGGTACATACACACAGAAACACGCACGCATATATATATATATATATATATATATATATATATATATATATATATACGGCCATTAAGCCCCACCGCTTGTTCTCGTTGAACTGTAAAGGACTTCTTTGACACAACTAGGATAGAGTCTGTCGATCAGTTCTCAGTCACTCTCTGCGATCGCTATATCTGCAACCATTTGTCGTTCATGATGTTGTTGTTTTCGTTGTCGATTTTCTAGATTTTGTCAGCATGTGCTAACCACGAAGCCCACGAGAACAACAACTATAACAATAGCAGCCAGTACCAGCAACAGCAACTTGGAGAGCATCAAATTAACTAAATAATCGCGTTGATTAAGCCTTAATTTCCATAATTACACATGTTTAGCAATTGTGACAATTAAGATCATTTTGCAGAAAAGCTATCATCTGTGTCTGTATTTAAATATATACACGTATATACATGTAGTATAAGTCTAACAGCAGCAGCGGCAACAACAACAACAACAACAACAATAACAACAACAACATATAGTATAACTTAAACAATGTCGCAAACGTTACGCGATGTCGCATCCATTGAAGGAAGGCTGCAAAAGCCTACGGTTGCATGTCATTTTCACACCTGGTTATGAGTACGGGGGGCGTACGGGGTATAATATTGCACAAAATGGGTTCGGCTATACCTTAACGAGAAACGTCGAATGTACAAGATTCTCGGATATGAGCGGTTATAGCGTTCCAAATTGCGCTTATGCTGAGGTAGGGGGTGCACGACCTCGATATCCAGTGCGCTGAGTTTGTATGCCGCCTAGTCGGGTATTAATTTCGAAAGTGCTAAATTGGGAGGGGGCGCGAATGCCAGATTGCAGTACGTATAGCATGCCACGCGGGAAATTTTGAGCTCATGCAAGCCAAACAGTCTGTACCGCAACAAAAGCGATAACCGTTTTCGTCTTGTTTCGTCCGGCTATCGCGAAAATAGCGCGGACAGCGTCTCTCCGAGCAGTACCAAGAGAGCAAAGGTGAGTTGCAGAGGCACTACCCCATATACGAATTCCTTGAGAAACAGGTGGCAAAAAAAGCCTTTAGTAGCTGCAAGCAATAAGTGCTTCTAAAGGCAACATATGATTGGACATGTGCTTGTGCAGTGTTGTTTGCGCGGAAAATCCAGTCATGTTTGCACCGGCGCAAAATTGTGTTTATGTAAATTTGGAATAAAACAGGTCCTAAACGGTATATAATATATATATATATATATCTGCAGTCAGTGAAAGCTGATTTTATTATCATTATTATTACTGGTACTACTCTGGCCAATACTATTCTAAATAAGTAATTGCATTAATGTTGGCAAAGCACATTGTCAGTCGAAACGAAAAGCTGTCGGTCGAGCTCGTAGCGCAACCACGCAAGCAGTGCAAGCAAACCACGTTTCACTCTCTTTCGCCATGGGCAGCCGCCACCGAAACCACAACAAGGCGACTCATCTCCCTCATCATCAGCATCCCGTCGCAGGAGGTCGACGGCTTGCCTGTAACCGCACCTCGGCGGTGGCGCATCGGACGCAGAATCCGATACAGAATCGAACTACAACACACCAAACCCGAGGATGTTACCGCAGCACATAGCCAGAGGAAAAACACATTTGCTCTGCTTCTGAACGGACAATTAGTTCGAGCCGCGGACGCGAGCACATATCGATCCGTCCGAATGTTCGTGCATGCGAAATGCAAAAAAAACATGGCCATGCTGAAGGTGCACAGAGGTGAGAAAAGTACGAGTTAGCTGTCGATCAAAATGGCGCGGACGTCATTATCATAGACTGTCAGTGAGTCCGTGGAAAGTTCGATGAACAGAAACGAACATTCCGCAGTTTCTCTATGCGGGTTAATCGGCGATATCGGGGAATCATTACTAACTAGTCGGTCGTGCATTTCCTGTTAAGTGATAAATATATATATATATATATATATATATATAGGAGGGCTAATGAAAAAAAAGAGTCGCCGATTAGGTGTAAGGCAGCAATAGCTTAATATAGAAGCAAAATCAAAATATTCCAAACTCTACTGAATCGTTGACGTTTTTAACTGGTCGTTCAAACATTGGACATGGTTGTGAAAGTGACATTAAAAGTTCTTGACAAACTTGGTAGAACCACTAAACCAAAGCTAGCGATATCCATTCGTGTCGAAAGGTTCCTCACTTCCTTCTTTCAAAGCAGGCACCAGCCCTCAAAAAGCGGGAATTGCTCTCGATGTTGTGATTTCCATAAAACGCTTGCCTGAACCTCAGCAAATTCGTTCTTTATATTCGCACTGGTTGGTGCTATATAAATAGTTGGTCTAGATAATTGTATCGGCTTTTATTGCAGCGACGTTACAAAATCTCTACAATTTTTCATACCTAACGTTGTTTTTATGTCTTTGCCATTTTTTTTATAATGGTCTACTTCTTACCGGAAATTCGAAAATCAACTAACCTCTAATGTTTATCCCTCGATTTAGATGGATACAGCCTGTGAAGTGCAACCAATTAAACGGTTTACCATTATTATACCACAAGTTGTTCAGCCAGTTGTCGCTGATATACTTGGTTACTCTTACAACAATTAATACTACTACCACTACTGTCTTGTGTTTATGTGTCGTATCCAGCGCGTAATATCTCCAGGCCTTCGTCCAGCCAGACTAGACTTAGGGTATGTAGTTCATGTTCGGCGGGCAGAACACCAACATTTGATTCGATCCCAAACACTCGACTGCAGCAATGCCAACCTCTTTCTGCTGCGGCTGCGCTCTTATAGCAGAACCTTCTGTTTCATGCCGTTAGCACAGCGCGTGGCAATCGCTTACAGACGAGGGAACACTTTAGAACACAGAAAGATCCACTCCTACGGGACTGACCAACTCATGACAACATTTACGACAACGAAAGCTAGTCTGTCTAGCGGATTGTTTGACAATGACCCAGATCGTCACCACGACGTCGTCACCCCGTTCAGGCGATAGCAGTATACTGCAGCGCAACGCAATCACCTAGGCCGCCAATTCGAACGCACCGTGTCCGGCGGCCCAGTCGTTTTGCTCGAACATGCTCCTGGTTCTCCAACTCAGTCGGCGAACGCCCCGCGTATTAAAAACGACTTTTTTTCTCGATAACAATAACGAACCTTGCTAGAATTGTTTTAAGTTGATCAAGCCATCGCCTATGCCGTTCAATGGCAAGAATCGACGGATCGCGCCTGCCTTCTACGACCACAAATTACTCACTCACTGACTTTTGTCGAAAAAAGAACGTTCGACGTACCACCAGTGGCCATAAGTCTTTATTGTGACATACATACAGCCCCTCCACACAAGCGTACGTATACGGGCACACAATATGTTTACCCTGAGCTTATTCACTGTCTGCTCTGACGAGAGAGCTTATGGAAGTGACCATAGCAAGGTCCAGGTAAGATACCATCGTAAGCAGGCAGAGAACCATGAAAAGCTGGTTGAAGGTCTATAAATGCTTGCTGATCCCTGAGTTCGGTGACACAGCAGCCTGATAACGTCGACGACAGAGTTTTGGCAGTAAACCCTCGCGTATGTGCCCACCTAGTCTGCTTTGGCCACACCTAAGGAATTGACAGTAACAACCACAACAGCAACAATCCCAACAGCAACCCCCTTCCCGCTTTGTGCTGCCTAAACCTGACGACCCAAAGGCAGCTTGGGGCGTCTACTACCATGGCTGAGGGTGGTATACGCGAGAGAGCCGATCGTAAAAGCAAAACAGAAAGAGAGAGAGAGAGAGACTGAAAACAAGGGCTATTAATACGTGTGCTAAGAGTTCTGCCCGCAACTCAGAGATTGACATCACCCTCCGCCTTGTCATTGACGAGCCTCTACCGGACGGGGTAGACGCTCGTCAATAAAGAACATCGGACTCGGACAACCAGACTCTCCCACGATCCTTTCACAATCCGCGAGGTACCGTTAGGTCGAGCTGATCTGCGGAAAATAGACTAGAATAGAGAAGTCAGTCCAGAGACTACTGCCTCACTAGTGAAGAAATGCAGGGGTTGAAGTAGTATTAAAGAATGGTTCCAGCTCCTCGCCTCTTCCTGAGGCAATTTAGGTGAGAAGGTCTTTAGTGGGTATTATGCCAACAAAATCGGCATCGAGTCCCACACTACCCGCTTTAGGTGTGCGTACAAGCATTTTTCCCTCTCATCAAAAAAAAAATAAGAAGTGCAGATGCCCTCATTGTATGCACCCGGTACCTTACATACTCGACTAATTCTGGTTGTAATCTGCTATCTGGTTTCAGAAAGGCCCATCATAGTGCTAGCAAAAAGTTATTTCAGTGGAAAAAGGTAAAAAGTAAAAGCGATCGGTGGTGGTCAATGAGTCAGCCCGTTCAGCATGACGACTATAAAATGCATTGGTGATTTGCTATGATGTGCCCATGAACATGTCCAGGTTGAGCAGGAATTAGCACCAAACATACAGAATAACAACGGGAATCGAACAACGGGAAAAACGAAGGCAACTATGATGAAACAATGAAACACCGTCAAACTTTTCATGAATTTCCATGGCTTGGAATGCCATTTCTTCGACTCTGTGATCACTGTTGTTGGTATCAGAGTGCTCTTTGCCAACAATATTTACCTTTACGTATATACGTATGTATATTTTTTGTATTAAAGTACCTATCTATAATAATATTCATAATGAAATGTGGCGTAAGTCATTCCGCCCGTATACCAGCGCTCAACAGTGATGCCAATCTGTTAGTGCTACGCCAATATTGACCCCATCAGACTTTGAATCAGTCAACCAGCGTGTGCGAGATTTCCTCTACGGAAATACAAATAACGTATCTGCGCTCTATGAGTGTTGGCGCGGCCAACCAAATATCGGTGAAATGGCCACTCGTTCCGTCTTAAAGCTTTATCGGATAATCGTCGTCGAGTAAAATAATTCCCAAACCGCAACCCCAAAGCTGCCTCCCGGTACCCCCCCCCCCCCTACTATGGCCGATATCGTAGAAAGCAACTGAATTATGGGCACTATCAAGGTTCCATTGTTTTTGTCTCTTTCTGTTCTACGAAAATTCCTTGCGCGAGCAATGTTGTACAAAGAGGAAAGTATCAATACGAGATGATATGCTAATATAGATACACACGAGGCAGAATTAAATTTCGGCTTCCCGCTAAACAGAGGGTTTTTACGAACCGCGAAATTATTGTAGATCTAAGAAAAGCTGGTGTCCGCTGTGATAGGGATTGCACAGCAAGTTGTCTAACTGTCTAAATTCTAAACGCGACAGTTAAATGTTTTAATGATCGCAAGATGAAGTTGTACATTAGATGTTCTGGAACCAATGTAAGAGCTTACCCAGCATACGTTTTATTAAGTAAATATATTGACCGAATGCTCTATATGCCTCATAATAGACAGATATAACGAATACGACCACTGCCAACAGGATATTCATATACAAGTATACGCACGCCTGAGTGTACGGAGTCAATCACACGTAGACATATTAGGTCAACTATTAAAAACAACAACCCAGCCTTGTTATAATCTTGCATCGTATGTAAACGCTTTTTATTTATCTCCACAGAGTGCAATTTGGTCGAAACGATCGTTCTTACAAATTCGCAAGGTTCGATTAAACTAAATTTAAATTTATCGCAATCATTCTTCTTCCTAGGTCTTGTTGGCATCCAGTGTGAACGCATCTCCGCAGCTCGAGGGACACTCTAACGGTGGATGGTCGGCCCCCGGACTTAAAACCATGACCAAAAATCCATATGATCAGAACGTACCAGAAAGTCAAATGTTCCGAACTAGATTTATTCCTGAGGACACAAATTTAATTTAACGAGCTAGACGATTGAGCTATACGTCGCGGCCTTTCGACTTACGACTGAAGTTGTACCTCGACGAAGTGCCTCTAACGAATATTAGCCACTGTTATGCCAAACTCGTGGTACCATGAATAAATAGTATAGATAAATCTAAATACATGAATATCCAACCATTGTGCCCTACACCATGGAACTGCTGCTCGTCGACCAGCATTTAGCAGCGCTCATGAACCTGCTGTGCTGTGCGCATACTAAAACGAGAGACGAGTTTCATCTTCAACGACACACACACGCTCACACGTATCGTTCAGCGGCGAACAACGAACGGGAAGAAGGAGGAGATATTCTATCTGATAGCCCCAGCCGGGCCGGCGGCCTCTGGATAGAGCACTGCTTGCCGCTAGGAGTTGACCACGACGAACCCATCGCTCCTCGCTGTTCATCGTCAGTTCGTTGCACTTCTGCGCAGTGCAGCAGCAACCCAACTAGTGCGACAGTCGCCGCCGCCGCCCCCGACGCCGCAGGCTAAAAGGGAGGCCTACCTGAGGGGGGAGGACAGTATACCCCCGCATACCCCCAACCACCCAACAAGGGGATGGAAAGCAACTAGGGCGGCCGCTTTCCACCAACGCCTTCATGGCAACGTCTCTGCAGGCAAAGCAGCAGCACTAGCTCGAGCAGAAGGCTCGACGCAATGACAGTGAGAGGGAGAGCGATCCTTCTCCCCACCGCGAACGAAGACCGAGACCCCGGGGAACAACCGAACGAACAAGGTTGTCCGAGAAACGGGTAGGCCTCACAGGCTTGCCGGGCAGACAGGCAGCGAAAACGCCAAGCAGGCACAATATGTAGAAAGACCGGTCCGCTTTCTCTCTCTCTCTCGAAATGAGACTTCGCAGAGAGGCTCTAAATGATTACGAAAGACACCGGCTTCATTGCGGAGTGAGTGGCGGAGAAACGTGGAGGGGTATGCTGGGGGTGCGGCTGCTGCAGCGGCGGCGGTGAAGGGGGGATGAACGAAGGGCAAATGGAAGAGGAAAGGAAGGAGAAAAAGTCGAAGGATCGGACTGAAGGCTTGGGGAAATGGGCTCTAGGTTGACTAGATATGCTGCCTATGCGAGCTACCCGAGGAGTAGCCCACATGGACAGCATATCTAGTCTATTGCACTCTATTTGCCCCCCCCCCCTCTCTCCTACTCTCTCTCTATTTCTCTTTCTTTGTCTCTCTACTTAGTATGTGTGTATGTACGTGCTCTATCTTTCCACGAGGCTCTGTGGCCTTTTCTGCCCGTGTGGGCCGTGGGCGCCCGCTTCGAACCAAAATGACGCGATAGTATTGTAGTAGTATAGACCAGTGTATGTGCATGCGTGGCCGACCGGCCGACCGGCATCGCTGCTATACGACCCACCCCGGCCGGCGAAGGGCATTTTGTATTGAAAATAATTAACTGTCTCTCGCAGAGGCGAGCCTTCCCGCTCCGTTGAAGCTTGCCTGCCTGCCAGAGAACGAGCGGTAATGCAGAAAAATACAGCGACCAGGGCAGGTGGGATCTGGGTAGAGGTCTGCATGTTATCTAGATCTATTGCTCTATGTTGCCCATTTCACATACCCAAGCAATATATATATATATATATATATATATATATATATATATATATATATATATTATATAGTATTAAGAAATAGTTATTATAACGTCCCTATAACGAACATAGGAAAACGAAAAAAACAGTGCAAGTCGTATACATTATATACATATACACAAATTGTATTTGCACACCGTTTAATCTACTATTTTCGGAATAATTGCAACAGTAGATATCGTCCATCGTTATCGCCATCGCTAAACAGGGCACGCAATGGTCTACTGTCGGGTCCACCAGGAAGTCAAATGTTCCGAACTAGATACTTCGTCAGGACACAAATTTAATTTAACGCTAGACGATCGAACTATACGTCGCGGCCTTTCGACTTGCTACTAAAGTTATCTCGTCGAAGTGCCTCTAACGAATAGCACCGTCCGAAACTATATATCAATGCATTCGTACGTACATACATGCGGCAAGATACTGTTTTGCCTTAAGTTGGCACCAGTTCGCAGCTTGGGGCCAGCGTCAGTCCAGACGTCCTCAAGGCTTGGAAAACACTCGAAAGTTATGCGTGTGATCTGGCGATGATACTTACCTGTAATAGACAACAGAAATGTGTTCCTCAGTTAGCTCGTGTACATGTCTATTTAACAGCATGCATCAATAATTTGCTTCTTTCTCTTAAATCTACAAAAGCAACTTTTATAATAGTTAAACATCGCCTTTATACGTCGCTTTGGTCCTTGCGATTTTTCAAGCAATGCAAATCTTAAAGCCACGGGGTTGCAAAGTCCAAAAACAACAACAACAACGATGGCAACAGATAAAACACGGTCGTCGATGCAATACTTATCTAAGGTACGTGAAGAAACGGCTATATAGGGGAGTCTTCAATGCCTTAGCATTTGGAATATACGTGCATTTATATTTATATGTTTTTTTTGCCTGAGGTTTCCGCGCATATCAACATTTGTGCAACATAGTTACGTCATGTTGAGGCTGAAGATCACGCCCGCCTATACCGATCCTCTCCGATTGGCTATCCCGAGGGACAAGGTTGCTTTCCTGAACCGCTAGTTGGTTGGAATCCACACATCCCGGGTGTTTCATAGGTGCTTACTGATTCCTCCTGTCCCTTGTACGACTCCGAGAGCAAAGGTCTAAGGGTCTATTTGAAGCTACTAATGAGAGCCGGCGTCCCGACCCGATTGCTGCTAGTTCCACGTGAAGCTTGACGTGCAGTTTCGAAATCTTTCGGAGGTCTACGTGCTCTGCTACCCTACGGGATCTCTGACGCCGGTGCACGTGTATGACAATTTCGTAATCGTACTATGCAAGCTTCGACATACCTAAATGTAAGGGGTGGACTTCGCTTGAATAATTTTTATTATTATTTAAACTACTACAAATACTACACCTGTCGCATATGTTCAAGCCACCATATATATATATATATATATAGCTTTAGTCGTATAATATGTATACACACCCACATGGGTGTGTATATACATGTCTTCGCGCACTTGCATATAGAGTGTCTAGTTCAAAAATTAGAAAGAAAGAATTGCCAACATTCAGGCTAAGTAGCGGGCACAGAGTCCTACGTCTCCCGCTAGCTTTTGTGGAGGCGCAGTGGTGGTGGTAAAGCTGTTATTGCTGATATATTTTTCTGAACGACAAACGTTTTTCAGAGCCTTCTGTTCAGGCGCGTGTTTTTGCTCGCCTCGCTGGGTGATCGCCTTGCTGTTGTCACGCTCATGTTACGCGTTGCGTCAGCTACATTGCGTCCTATCGTGGCCACGGAGCCACGACGATCCACGTATCTCGCGAGAGCAGCTTCGACTTTTAGCAGCCGATGAAGCGTGCCGATGTCACACCAAAAGCTGATAGCAAAGCTGCAAACGGGACAGTTGCTGCTCCAGCAGCTAGGACAGGCGTCTACGCCGGCCGCACCTCGTTCGGCGAGGAGGACCATGATTATGTGCATCCTTATTCTCATGCCGCCGACCATGATCGTCTGCATCCGATGGGCGGCGGAGAGTCCAATGTCAGTCAGTCACTCTGTCTGTCTGTCTGCCTATAATAGATGCTATATAGATGCCTATATATAGATGGATGAGTAATTGTACTGGTTCGTCGACAGACGCCGAGGGCTCACGAGGGCCACCGCTCAAGGACTCACTCACCATCGTCATCGTTATCGTCATCTCGCCCACCACTTCCGGCCGGCCGACAACCCCCATTGCCATCACGTTCGTGTGGTCTGCTCTGGTCTGCTCCGGCCGCCTCGACGGTGACTGTCCAACTTGGCTCCCTCAGTCCGGACTCCGCCGCCGCCGCCGCCGTCGTCGTGGTGGCCTGTGGTGTTGGGTTAACCGTCACCGGCTCGCCGAAGAACGCCGCCTGAAGAACGGCGGCGGCGACGACGAATCGCATCGCACCGCACGCAGCGCAACACCAACGGCCAGTGTAGCGTTGCACGGACACGGTCAGCATCTGCCAGAATCTGCCGGAGCCCGCCGTGTCCAGTCACACGACCAAGATCGATGGTTTGCAACACATCCTGCTCTGCTCTGCCCCGCCTGCGTAGCTCAACTGCCAGCGAGTCAGTCGGAGCAGCGACGGCAAGTCCGACGACGAAGCGGACGAAGAAAGTCACCGCAGACCGAAAGTCGTCGTTGTCCAATCCACGTGGCGAAACTTTTCGCGACGTTCGCCGCGCAACCGCCATTTGACACATGGCATATAGTAGTAGTAGTAGTAGTAGTCCATAGTGATGTCTACTTCCGGCTCTTGCATCGCGGCAAGCCGCATTCGTCACTAGGCAGTGTTTCTTTTAACACATATATGTATGTATGTATATATATATATATATATATATATGTTTATATATATATATATATATATGTGGATCCCGAGCAGACTTGTCTAAAATTGCTACCATAATGCGCCTGCGCCTTTGAAGAAGGTAAATTGTTGTAAGAAAGCAGGATGTTGAAGCAGTTTTCTGTTTAAATTGAAACAAAAACTACATAATTTTAACGTTAGTTCTAAACTCAACGGACTGAAGCCCGAGTCTTCATTGCTTGACGTTTCCCTGCTCGGGTTGCCTTGCCGAGACTGCGGAGTTTCAAACCCGCCGTCAATATTAGCAACCGCCTAGCTCGGGGTAGTTTGGCTTCAATCGTGAGGGAACATACAACAATCCTTGACCTACAATATCAGCGCGCTGCTAGTGTCGTTCATTGTTGCCCGTTGTTCTCTACGACCCCGCCGACGACTCTGGACTGCTGTTGGTTGCCGAGACGTCAAGCCATTAGTAGTAAACCATCATCTACTACCAGAGTAACAGTTGATGATGTAGATGACGGTAGTGGTGATGGCGGTGGAAAGTATCGCATCGGCCGGGGAAAGTTTAGTCTTCGTCTCGACTCTGTTCTCTGACGTTTTTAGGTGCGGCCTAAAACAAATCACAACGCGAGAACCTCTACCAAATCGTAGAGGGTTTTCCTGCTCCGAGCAAATCGGCTCGCCAGAGCGCTCCCTGCCCCGACATAAAATCACCTCACATCTGCTGTCGGAATCTAAAAACAGGCAAAACCAGCTCAACCTCACAGCCCGCCTCCGCGGCACTGCCGTAAGAACGGTTCGGTCAATTGTTCCCCTGTTCATCTACTGCTGGTATGTATGGCAGCTCAGCAGCACTCAGCCAATAGTGTTTGAATTGCCACTCTAATACGTGAGGCAGAGGTTGCTATGCCCGCAAGTATACATACCCGCAAAGGCAACATCGCACGTCGCAAAACGACTGCGATTAAGAAAAATAAGCGTGTCATCATTGGCATTTATATTGTTTTCTTTCGTTTCTGAAAGCGGTTACCGACGTGGAAAACGGCTATTTAGTAAATTACTGTCCGTCTGCCTGTTTGTCGGAAACGGCTTCTCTTCATATATTTTTGCGAACGGCCGATATAATACGTATTTTACTTTCTGGCGTTACTGGCGTAGGGCTTACAGCCAGATTCTAGAAATTCTAATTTTCGAAATGGTAGACGACAAAATGTCACCGCTTAAATGTCTGTGTATCTGAACACGATAAGCTCAAGAGTATGCTGGTTGAGCTAATGATATACCACAGCTTTAACGCAACTGTTGTAGTTCTGCAATGACAAATTCCGAAAACAAATTTATTCGGCTTTCCACTATAGCCCAATCAAACGTAGTAGGTTTAAACGTCAATAAAGATAAAAGTACTTCAACAATAGCTTTGTTCAATTAGCTTTGCTAGATCCCACTAATTGCGGTAATCCTCAATGCTATGTTAGCCGAGTAAACGGCTCTAAACTGCCTAGAAAATGGGGCTAAATCAAAATAAGAATGTGTGACAAAAACAGTGCCAATGAAAACAGGAAACCTCTAAAGCTCTAGCAGAAGTAAATCGCTTTGCATGAGCAAAACAGCGCCTTCACATTATCTTCAAATAAACGATCAATCAAGTGTCTACGCGTATAGCGCGCATGTATGACGTCTCGCCTCACAATAGCTCGCCTTTCCTGAGCCACTCTAGTAGTTCCACACGCTGCCTTTTCGTCAACCTCTAAAGGACGACACCAGAAAATAATGCTCTATGAACGTCATATTACGCTGCCGTTTAGGAGCCCGGCTTGTCTAATGGTTGACTTGTGTCCCTGACGGTTTATTGCTGTATTAACAGAGACTCCCTTCAAACTTATTGTCGTTCCCAAACAAGGACAGCCAAGGACAGGTGAAAGTGCAAGTAAACTTTTCCTATTGAAAAACAAACTTTTCATACGTACGCTAGTACCCTTGAACCCTCACGATGAGCCTACATAACGTGCATACAGAAAATTCCCCTCATGCTTAATATGACTGCTACAGAGCACAATAGACATTGCAGTAGACTGGGAAATAAGCGATCAAATCGATACAATGAGCAATAAAGCTAGAGCAAAAAGTAAAGGTAAAATGAGGGCGAAATCGCGCATGCGAATTTAACTAGTAGTCGCGCTTTTCAATCTTGTTTAGAAAAAAAACGTACTTTAGTCGCACAACCATAAACAGCAGTACCTTGCACCCTTCGTCTGGAGCAGGACCTAGATAGGAAAAGAGGAAGCCCATATCATACCCCACTGTACGTTGCTACAGGGTGGCGACGTACAGTGGGGTATGAAGTTCGTTATCAAGGTCGTACACGCCCGAAGCTTGTAAGGAGGGTCTCGAGGGACCAGGCACGCCGTGAAGCAGCCGGAAGAGCCTCGCACGACAACAAAGGTTGCCTAGAACAGCAGCTGCTAGGTCATGCTGACAGCCAGTAATTGTTAGCAGCTATCATTGACAGCAACGGCAAGCGTTTCGATTCCAGAAGCGCAATATGGCAGTTAGCCAGCAGTATCTCACTTGAGAATAAAACAAGCATCAAAACGAACCTATTTTACCATTCTCCGAATAGTTTTGCAAATCTCTTTTTTTTTTCAATAAAATAATAATTTGTATTTAGAAAAAGTAATCTATTTAGTTGTATCTATATTTACAACACACATTTATTTTGTCTAAGAATAATAGATAATTAAATTATGGATTAATTAAATCATGGCCATACTAAATATTAATTATTATTATTATTAAATATTGCAAAAGCATTTATCCGATACGCTGTTAGCAAAACGTCACTGCCGCTTTGTCTAGTATCCAACGCCCCGATTCTCACTAGTAGGCAAGGTCGCTAAGCAGATTACGCACTGACGTAACACCGTTCACCGATGTCATTGGAACCAACTTCTTTCATCAGCTCAGCTTCAATGACTAAGATGGCTTACCCTGGCAAGCTCAAGCAACTCATTCGAATCTATGCTGTTAGTCTATCTCAGATAAAAGGGAAGAAGACAAACAACAACAGCGACAACAATAACAACAACAACAAAAAAGCAATTTCGGCTTTTAAGAAGAGTGTTCCATCTTGGTGACTGGTACCACTGGTTCACAGAGTCCTATTTCGGTTACACACACACACATTATGGCAAGAGACGACGAAATGTGCTGCGCCCCCCCCCCCCCCCCCACTATGGAGAGCGTTGCTGTGGGCCAGTCCAACCACCATCCAAGCGAGCAAGCAAGCCAGCAAGCCGCATCACGATCCTCAGTAAATTACTAGCGGGAAAAAGTTGCGTTTGCAAGATGAAAGCGCGCGAGCGTCTTCATCTCAGCCTGAGTGTTGGTGTGTGTGGTAGGGTTGCTATAGTGGCATTGTATCATCGCTGTTGCTTCGTGGTGTTGGATAGCTTCTCGTCAGAGCGCTGCTTGACGCAATGACGAGCGGGCAGCCGGGCGCTGGTCCCATCCGACCCAGCGCCTTCCCGTTTAAAACGGGGACCACACAGAAGCAGCGGCTTTTGGCGGCGGTGTACGCAGGAGAAGCGGCCGTAGAAGCGAAACACACACGCACACAAAACGAAATCTAAACCCTGCGGCAACTTTTTAACCGGCGCTTCATCGATCCTCGGCCGTGCGTCAGGCAGGCACGGAAATCCCTTCACGGGATATTATAGCGACACCCAAAACCCGACCACCCCCTGAACCTGCACGATGACGAAAAACGAAACACCAGCCAATCCCCTCTGAGAGCGCTGAAGTCTCCCGTATGACGACGACGACAACAACAACAACAACAACAAAACAACCACAACAACAACGACGGCTGCTGGGGAGAAGATGATGACGAGAAATTGCGCTGGAAGAGAAACGCGAGAACGTGTCGGCTGGCAGCCCCCAACCACACTCGGCCAGCCGCCCGAGGGCTGCTACTGTGCTGCCCTTGTGTTGCAGGCGCCGCGCCGATCAAACGAAGTCAAAGAAAAAGGAAAACACCGGGCGGAAGGGCGGAAAATGAAGGACGAAAAAAGGCGCCGCCGCTACGGACCCGGTGCCAAAATTTCCCGGGAGGAAAAACCTCTCCCACTTGCTCCTTCTTCACCCGTCTTCGGGAGTGAGCCCTTTCCTGGCCGGGGTCGACCTCATATCGGATATCTGAAAGCCGTCAGTCCACTCAATGAAGAACTCAGCAGCACACTAGCAGGAAGACAAGTACAGCACTGTAGCGCTGTAAGACTGTTATGGATAGCCCCTCCTCTTGCAGTAATCAAAGGTTATTCGCAGTAAACAATGCGTTGTACTCTCAGTGTTTTGTCGGTTCTTGCTTATAATAGCCTCACAGCAATTAGACCTCACGACTGTAACATTATTTAAAATCATAATAATAATTGTTGTTGTTATTATTATTATTATTATTATTATTGTTACCATTATTATCACTAACACGGTTATTTTTGTTATTAATATACAAAAGCGTAACTGTTGTTCACTAAAGCTTAATGTAAAAAACTCCATAAAAAATACAAGACGGGGTATTTTAGAAAGGTTTCACTGGTGGTACTACTTTGTGTGAAAGTATGCCAAATATAACTCTCTAGTTTCAATTGTTTGCGCCCTTATGAGATTTGGTTGTTTTTGCTACTCTTTGCGAAAATTACACTGCATGCATAGTTCTCATCGCACCCTTTTCCATTTGTTTTCACGAGACGTTTACTGCTACCATGATGTCTCGGCGTCGTAGGCCCTGATCGCGCCAGCTGGAGGCAATAAAGTGACAGGAGAACCGGAGCCCCAGTCGGAAAAATAGGGCCGCTTTCTCCACTTGTTCCCTGAGAGGCCATACACAAGTGAAATAATGCGTGCGAGCCAAAGCGACTTCTCAACAAGCCAGTGGGTCTCGACAAAATAGAAAACATTTTTTGCCTTGGTGTGCCGTATCGGAAAGCTAGGCGACCACTTCTGCAACAGCAAGCGCCAGAAAACAATATTCCGGGTGACATTTAGCAGGTAACGTTTTCAGAGACGACTAGACATTCCGTATTCTACGACAAGGCAAATTTACGTTAACATGACACACTCTGGTCAGTCATTCGAATCATCATAATCATCGATCAATCAAATCATTCACTACATCACAACGGTGATGCCTGCCTAGTACCTAATAAGTAACTACGCACGATCACAATGAGATTACACGTATGCATAAGTACAAAAATGATGACCCCACATGACTGCCTGATTATATCTGAGCTCCAGAGCTGCAACCTACGACTCGTAAATGTAGCACCCACTTCCACCATACGTGGAACACTAGTTACAACTATACAACACGCTTATCAAGCCTGGTGGTGCATTCGCGTGCGCCTCGCGACCGAAGGAGACACATAGGTGCTGCACGAACTCGAGCCCCACCGTTGCACACTTGTATTTATGGGGTGCTTCTTACGAAGCAATGCGAAAGCAGTCCCGTGGACGTAAAGTGTTGGCTGAGGGTCTGCCCGAAAAAAGTTTAGTTACCAATTATTTTTAGTTACCTTGCTAGTTACCAATAATCAACCATACCCTTTGTGCGACCGTTGTTCAGAGTAAATGTTCTGCTCGATAACGTAACAACATCGAGACACAGTACTTACATCTAGCCATTCAAGCTGCATTGTATGACAGTATGATAGTAAGGCGGCGATAATGTCTGTCACATGACACTCAAGAGCGGTTAGTATCTGACTTGAAATAAAAGCGTCGTTCCAGGTCAAGTTAAGGTGTATGTGTGCAAAACACAACACCGTGTCAATCACTATATAAACTGTGTCTGCCACCTTCGCGGGTGCTTCTCTGTGTTGGGCAGCTTTCCTTCTTCAACAACAACAACAACAACTACTACTACTACGACTTCTTGTTACTGGAGCATTGCGATAAACGAAACAAATAACGTCATTTTGCCTCGCCTAAATCCGACATGGAGCTGCATGAAGGGACACGTACTTACTTCCCTGCGATCAGCTCCAGTGGCTTTCGAGCGACAACGTGCCATTATGACGCGGTAACGATGACGTGCGCCCGCATGCACTTCTTAAGTGGAAACATAGACGACAAAGAATGACGCGAAAAATGCAAGGCCAAGGTGAGCCTCGTATTCGCCATCGATGCGGTGCAGCGATGGACCCTACACATTGCACGGGCCCGCTCTGGCATCATTGGCGTCTTCAACGGTGGACGTCTCGTGGTCAAGTGGATTCCATTTGTTCACCGCGGCGTCAGTTAACATCGGCCCTCATTATGGCCTGACATGCCCTTAACTCTGCCGGAACCTACGCTACTCGAGGCTGCGACCCTGCAGTATCAGCAGCAGCTGAGTCGGATTTTCGTTAGTGTTCAATTGTGGACCTAGCGTAAACCACAAACAGCCTCGTTAGATGGCTGACTATCAGATTCGAACTCACGATAGAATTCGTGCGGGTGGAAAAGTGCAAAGTCGAAAGTTGAGAAGGCCCTGTCTATAGCGTCCCTAGTCGTCAGCTGTCGTCATGTCCTGATGATAGGACAATCCAGATAAGCAAAAACCAACAGTAACACAATACGAATGAACGCTACTGTCAATGTTCTCGGTCAACAGATGAGCCGTAATTTGGCAACATGGCTAGCGTCCATCAATCTGGTTCCTGTTGTTGTTTCTGTTGTTGTTGTTGCTGCTATGGCAGCTGCTGTTACTATGTAGCCTTCTTGTCGTATTGTTTCCGCTGTTGTTCTTCTTAGCGTTGTTGTTTTAGTCGGCATTTATTATCTCCGTCTTTATACCGGAGCCGAAAATCCTTACTTCGACAACCGTGTAGCTTTGCTGAAGAGTACTTAAGCAATAAAGTGAAGGCAGAAGGCGTTGATCGTTGCTCATCAGTTTCCCGGATCCCGCGATTAAGAAATGGGTTCTCCCCTCAAAAGTCCCGTCTTCTGGTGCCGATCAGTAAGAACGCAGGAGAGTGGCAAGTTTCCAGTGAAGCTCGAAGAAACGAAAATGACGAAAATGCCCATCATGTCGCCTTGGCATGGCCATCAGAGACTAATACCTCGTTTATCTCGACGGCAAAAGCAAGATAGGGGGAGAAAGCGAGAGAGACAAGCTGTCGCCAGGCAGATACATCGAAAACACGCCAGCAAAACAAGAAGCAATGGAGAAAAAGATGAGGCACAACATAAGAGGGGTCTGGAGAGTCTCCAGCCCAACAGAACTGCCATTTCTAGCAGCCTACAGTTGAAGTGTTGAAACAAATTATATATATAACTCGCCTTGGTAAATTACTTAAAGGTGAGCACCCCCCAGCATAAGTAAGTCTTCAAAAGTTACAAAGCTTTTTGCGGACTGCAAACAGCATCTTCTAAAACTAACAATAACAATAGAGCGCAAAACAAAAGGTCGGCCAGATGCAATGATAGCTGCCAGATGGTAACAAAAACAACAACAACATTAACAACAACAAAAGAGCTAAACAAGACGTCTGTGCGTCCTTGTTACGGTATGCTAGCACATGCTTCTGGCGGCTACAAGGTTACAAGACAAATTGCCTAGTGCTTTTGTGTAGAAGCTCTCCATTACTCCACCTATTATTATTATTCTTTTTCTTCTTCTTCTTCTGGTAGCCGTGAGGACGACGAGATGCGTGAGGATTGTCCCGTTTCGTTTCATTCCATCCCGCCGCACCCCGCCCATAACGCTGCTCTGCTAACGATTCGAACGCATGTTCGAGCATCGAGCGGCGAGGCAAAACAGCCAGCCCTCTCCACCAGTCGCAGCAATGGTATCTATCTCACTGTGCTGTACTGCGCTGCACTGCACGTACGCGACTCATACAGAAGAAGCACATGTACGCACGCGGACCCGCGTTACTCAAAAGGAAATGTCTGTCTGCATGCCTGCCTGTCTGGCTTTGTTCCACAATGTCCGAATGACAGCGGCGGCGGCAGCGGCAGCAGCAGCAATAGCAGCGGCAGAAGCAGCTGTTAAGATCCAAGATTTCCCGCCAACGGCGGCGCCCTCGGTTGGGCTTTTTCACCATAGAGAAACCCAGAGATTTCCTTTCCTCTCTCTCTCTCGATATATATCTCTTCCGGAAGGAATAGATGGAGAGAAGGAAAGAGTGGTAGAAAGGGAGGTGAAAAAACGAAAGAACAAAAAAGAGAGACAGATCCTTGGCGCCACTTCTCAAAACGGGGCAAGATGGCCAGCGTGCATAGCAGCGTCCTTCTCTAGCAGAAGGAGCAGAAGGCCTCGCCAACCGAAATGGCGAGCGAACTCACACCAAAAGCCCAAAGTGCATCATCACGGCCTATCTTCACGCATTCTTTGCTCGCCGTTTCGTTTCTATGGAAGCAAGTTGCTACTGTTTGCGTCCCTTTGCCGATGCATTTTCCTACTCTCCCAGTCGTTGCCGGCTCTGCTCACAACAACGGCAATGTATTTCTGTGCAGCCTATACGAACATAGGCTCCATCCAGACAAACAGTCCCCTTTCTACGACTACGACTAGAACGCTGAAAGAAGCCGCCGTCCTGCCCCGTGCATCGCCATGATCGCCGCCCGTCGACTAAAGAAGCTCTCTTAGAAAGGCGTGCCTATCCACATGCACATCTCGAGTGATCGACTGACCTGACCGCCCAACCGGCCGACCGACCAATGGCCCGGCCGGCCCACAGATCGAGACTGGAGAGTGCAACTTGGGCACGGGCTCTTCAGAAGTGTCGTCGTAGTCGCTGGAGTTCTTTTCCAGTCGCATAACCGCCGGTCCCGGTGGCGCAGTTTGACGGGATGGATGTATGTATGACTGACCGTGTCGCTTGTTGCACACGCTGCGATACTGCTGCGAATGTCGTGTAAAGTCACACGTACTCCTAGATATATTTTTGTATATGTGTATGTGTATATATATATATATATATAGATCTTTATATCGATTGAGGCCTTTGATACACACTGAAACTGATAACTACCGAACAAATTCCGTTTATAGGCCACGCCCTAGATGTGGTACCCTTAACGCCATTGTTTTATCGAAAACCTGAGGGTTATGTAATGCAGTTCCGTCAATAAAGCACGTCATCAACGAGCCAATCAAATCCTCGTCCATGACCACCCATGACGTCCCCGATGACGGCGCAAAGCAGCGCATCAGATACGCTTAGTCAAGCCGTTAGTCCACTATGTACTTTCGAATTATGATCTCCTAATAGGATGTCTGTGTGCGTAATTGTCTTTGTGTCGTACCGTCCATAGGCCTTTCTCTTCAGGCTGCGGTGAGGACACCCGAAGGCAACTTGAGTATGCTGTGAGTAACTAGCTAGGTTCATTGTTCTTCAGCAACCCCACTAACGGCCATTGCTGGCTCTTCACACGCGACTTTAGCAGCTACAGACAAACTCTCAAGTCAAGACGTATGCCTATCTACATTTATACATACAAAGTCAGTTACTAAACGAGCCGAAACTAGACAGAGGTTGTACGACAATAATAGTCTGCTTGGGTCTGTGAAGAAGAAGAAGAAAGTCATAATCAAGTCATTAGATGTGCTAGCTATACTAAAGTGTTGTCATATTCGTACTAACGTTGCAGCAATCGTATTACTAGTAGTAGTAGTAGTAGTAACACGAAAAGAGTCAAGCCCGGTGGCGTGGTGGCTAAAGTCTGCGCCTCGCAACCGGAGGAGACACATAGGTTCGAGCCCCACGATTGCACATTTGTATTTAAGAGGGTCCCTCTATGAAGCAATGTGAAATACAGTTTTGTGAATGTTAAATCTTGGCTGAAGGTCAGCCCGAAGGCTTTACTTTTAGTAGTGACACGAAGAAAACCGAGGCTCAACAACAACACAACAACAACAAGAAAACGATAACGACAGGACCGTATTCGTTCAGGCCGCCACATAACAACTAACTGCGTAGATGCCGCGCCGTGCTTCGTGTTGCTCGGCTAATCGACAACAGAATGGCAACCCGTCCGCTCATAATTCGAGGCGGCGGTAGCAGCAGCTATGTCTTCGCAGAGCCTGCAAGGGCGCTGTGCATGTGGTGTTTGTATCTATGCATACACTAAGCCGCCAGCCATGTTCTGTCGACTGATAACGAGCAGCGCTCGGGGGCCTTTGCTGCTAACCAGTAATACTCGTTGGGCGCAGGTCAATGACGTTGTAGTTGTCCTGGTAGTCCTGGTTGTTGTTGTTGTTGCTGTCGTTGTTGTTGTTACTGTTGTTGCTGTCGTTGTTGTTGTTGGTGTTGTTGCTGTCGTTGTTGTTGGTGTTGTTGCTGCTGCTGTTATTGTTGTTGTTGTTGTTGTTGGTGTCGTTGTTGTTGGTGTTGTTGTTGGTGTTATTGTTATTGTCGCAAGCGACTAATGGTCGCAATTAAGACCCCGCAGTTACGAACGGCTATACGGCTTGCTATTGCACCTCGTTTCTTGTCCTCGTCTATCTTGTGCTTACAGTCCTCCTGGCCTTTGGTACGTACATCCATCCCATCTCGAGGAGGAGAACGGCGGGAGGAGAGCGGCTGCGGGTGTTGCCGGACATAAATCGACCAGGTCGGCCAATGATGGTAGTGATGGCGGTAATGTTGATGGCGTTGATGATGATGATGATGATGATGTTTGTTTGAAGGGCAGGAAAAGGAAATGCCCATCGTTTGATCGCGCTACCACCACCACCATCACTGCTGACTCGATACGATACCCCTGGGCACCCTTAGTCTAGGCTGAGTAGGCACAGCAGTAGGGGTGCATAGACCATAACAGCAAATGTGATTATACTTGCAAGGTTCGCACTCATCATTATGGTCGCCCTCCTCTTATCGCTCTCTGTACCACGGGGCGGCTGAAGAAGATTGTTCATATATATATATATATATATATATATATATATAAACAGTCTTCTTCAGCATATCCGCTATTTGCAGGTTGGCGCACCTATATATAATATATATATATATATATATCTAAACAGTCTTCTTCAGCACATCCGCTATTTGCAGGGTGGCGCACCACGATCGTTGCTTGGTGGCTTTTGCTTGTAAAGTGGCGCAATGTTTTGGCGCCTCAACTTGGCGGCTTTTGTCCGGAGAGGCTGAGACGGCAACCAAAACCTACTACCACCTAAAACCTACCTCATGACCTACTCAACCATGCCGTCGGTTCGTACTCGTCTCTTTCATCGTTCTCCTCACACTCTGCTCAGTTGCTCGATAGAGCTCTTCGGAAACCGTCTAAGAAATTGAAATTGTGGTGGCTTGTCCACTCGTGTTAGCACAGCCATAACATTGTAAATTGCGCCCCTGGCGGGCAAAGCTTCCTCGCTGACTTCAGCCGCCTCACTCGGTCGCGACAGTCCTTTATTTCTGTTTCGTAGCAATGTTACCCCATGAAGCAGTGGTGGAAACAACTGACTTCTCTTTACAGTACAGCTGTTGTAGCAACAGCTGCAGTAGCTAGCAGCACTACACCCGCCATGCAGTGTGCGACATAACACATTTTTCTCTGAGCGTCAAAGTAAATAGGTTCGTGGACCGCAACCAAACGCAGAAGTAGCGAGCAATTAGCCTAAGAAGTGTTCATTCGCGCCTTAATCAGCACTATTTAGGATGCAGACTAATTGGCCATAAACGCGGTTTGCAGGTGAATAACTAGTTGTGTATGTACACTACCCTTTTGACCAGTAAGCGATGCATTGCTGACTACAGAGTTCAAGTTGGAATGTTCGGTTACAGAATTAACTGACTCACGCGAAATCCGAATTCACTTACACACACACTCAAACTGATAATAGACAGCTCGAATACCTGCTGTCTTATTGTAAAGACGGCACCCACTGGTGAGAAGGGGGATTAAAATCATTAGCAGTTAAAAGTGCAGTCACATATACTAGCATTCATAATAATTAAGAAGCTATTTAAAAACACACACAAAAATATATATACAAATGTATATATATATATATATATATTTTTTGTGAATGGAAGCAAGTAGAGCGACAATTGTCTCCGGAGAACGCACGCATGTATATATGATTGATTTATTATTTGCTTGGCATGTATACTTAAATACACGTGTCACACATTTATATCAGGGGCGCTTAAAGTGGCAGTTGTGTTATAAGTATATATATATATATATATATATATATATATATATATATATATATAATAGAATATTATGCATGCACAGATAAAAATTCCTACATAAATCGTGTGTATAAGCTATATATACATATACAACTAGTTATATATATATATATATATATAAGCTATACATATGCATATATATCTGACTCTTAGAGGTCAGACGTCTGTCCGACAGAGGTTGCTACATAAACGACCATAGATATATCATGTAGAGTGTCGCGCGCGACATCAGTGGCAAACGTGAGCGCACCGCCTCAGCTTGCACTGATGGCCGAATTGTGACACTTTAGATCGGCATGTCTTCCCCGCCTGCCTCGCGAGTCACCGAACCCATACTTGCAGTCGTGGCACTGAGAGCACGAGCGGAACAGAGAGATACGTAGAGAGGCAGACAAACAGATAGATACAGTAAGGGGAATAGGGCACCGACCGGGCGTATATGGCGCAGCGCGCAAAAGAAGCCTTGCTGCCGGCTACTACGGACGCTAGTGCCATTTTTACATGGACGACTTGACCCAAACGAGAGCGTTCGCTCGATGGCTATGCAAGCAACGCCGTACTTATGCTTTCTATCGTACTTTCGTCTGCCCGACTGCTGAAGCTGCCGGCCTTAGAGGACGCCACACTTCGAATCCTTCTGGCGGATGCAGTCGCGTTGTTCCAGTTTGTCCAGGTCTGTCCGAAATCGTCGTCGAGGGCCGCCTCCACCGCTGCTGCTGGCTATTCCCCTGCTGGTAATGCTGCTGAGGACAAAAATTGTCCGGGAGAATAATGACAACAACGACGATAGCAATAACAGCAGCAACCACAACAACAACAAGAACGACGACAACAGCGACAACAACAACTCAGGTTTCTCTATATAAAACAAGCCACTGTTTAGTCGACTTTCGTCGGGTTCGCTTCGTGTGTTCGTTTGCCATGACGGCCGCTCGACGACGGCCAAGTGTTCCGCACCATGAGTGGCACCAGAATCATCTGCGGGTGCCGACTGGTTGTTCCTGCTGTCCCCGCTAGGCCCCAGCAGACTACCGCAGGCGTCCGCGAGGCGTCCATCCACGCGAGAAGAAAGACGGGCAGCCAGGCAAGCAGATAGACAGCGCCTATCGCCGTGCGCCCGTGCCAACACTCCGACAACTCCATACGCCTCACCCGCTATAGCGTGGACGGACAGACAAACTGCGGCCGAACGAACGAACGCGAAGGGGTTTTGCCTAGCCAATAGGCAGGGTTGATGCGGCCGGGCTGAAGTTGCCGTCGTAGTATTCGACGTCAATCCTCCACTCGGGCCTGCCTGCCTTGCCCGACCAAGAAAGAACTCGGCTGCCCCGTCACCCAGTCACTCTGTCGCCGCCCGGTCCTTCCGGAGGCGTCAGTGGTTCAACTTTGAATGGACCTCCATATACGCCCCCCCCCGCCTGGACCCCCTATCGGCACCTCGGACACCTCCACGTCCATGACCCAGTCGCACACGCCTACCCACCCAGTCAGTCAGTCAGTAGTCAGTAATGTTTGGCGGACAGCCGCCACCGAAGCGGGCTCGGCGCTCCCAGCTTGCCAGCGGAGATCCCCAGAGCCAAACCCAAAGCCTCGGAGTAAGTTCGGCACCGCGCCCACTTTCGCCCACCAACGCCATCCCGGGAACGTCAATTGTCGTGGGCATCGCCGTGTCGACGTCACCACCCGCACGCCCGTCCCATTCGTCGTTTGCCAAATGCAGGATTCCCGGCCCGATGGTGCCGGCCGCAGCGGCATCCTCCAAGCTGGGCTGCTGGCTCAGCAGACGGACGGAGGCGACAAAGGGACCGAGACAGAACCACCAAAGCTACTACTACTACAACTTCACGCTAGCTCGCCAGCTTCGTTTTGCGTGAATAGCGTGGTCGAGCACATGTGCCCCTTCCCTAATAATGCCGGCTCGATAGATCCTCTAGCGTGGCGACGCCACTGGACCGGCGCAAACTCATACATAGCTTTCTCTATCGCAGATCTTTCCTCAGTCCACCTCCTCCCCCAACGCCCCCCACCACGCCCTTTCACCATAGCACCTTCAATAGAATAGCTGTTCCGACGCAGTAGTTTTTACGTCCATGCTATGGGCCTTACAAAATTACAGACACACACCAGCACACATTTCATCTTCCCCCCTTTTATTATATTATTACACATATAATCTGATGACTTATAGATTTACTTCAAGATTCAACGAACAAAAAATCGGCTATCCTTCGAAATAATCTCGCCAAATGGCATAATTGAATGGTTTGTGGCGCCCCATTCCAGCTATCGGCTATGTCGGCCCGGAGCGTCATATGCAGATCACGCGCATGCATGAGTTAGCGGGTATCACACAAGCACAATGTGCTGCTGCTGTACGTGTAATTTGCCGCTATAACGGCAGCCTAATAAACGAAAGAACTGTTGCATGAGTCTGCGTTTCCATCGGTCTGTGCACGCCAGTGGTCAGAAGAAAAGAAGAAGGAGAAGAAATTGCTTGTCGCTCACAACGATCCGTGACCAGCCAAATGCTACTGATAGATAATAACGGCCTGAAAACGACGGTCCCATTTACAAATTGTCATTGTATGTGCACCGGCCACAGCCGAAGTAGCAGCAGCAGCAGCAACAGTATCCAGCACGGTGTCCAGTCGGTGCATAACAAGCAAGTTAGCACGATGCACTACCAGTTATTGCAGCAGCAACGGCAGCAGCAGTCGCCGAGGGCACTACGCCCTATGCACCACCTCTGTTGCCGCTCGCAGAAGTCGCTGGCCGCCAACAGGATGGAGGATTTGAACAGGACGTGGATGAACATACTGATGCTGCTGCTGTTGTTGTTGTTGTTGTTGTTGTTGCTTGTTGTTGTTGTTGTTGGTGTTGCGGCTATTGCTGCGCCG
Source organism: Dermanyssus gallinae (assembly GCA_003439945.1). Lineage (NCBI taxonomy): Eukaryota > Metazoa > Arthropoda > Arachnida > Mesostigmata > Dermanyssidae > Dermanyssus > Dermanyssus gallinae. The sequence goes on from QVRM01002762.1 coordinate 62,783, forward strand.
GGGGTCAAAGTGAATTATAACGACAAGAGGTGCACCGAGGGCGTAGTAGCGAGGGCGCCACGACGAGGGCAGCACACGAGGGAGCTGCGGTAAGAGAGTGACCGCTGGCATCTGGCCATGGGCAGTGGTGGGAAGAAGATGGAGCAAGGAACGACGACATGACGACAAACCTCGTACGCGGACGTTGCCGGATTGCTACCGGCCAGCTGCGTTGCCGAGTCGTATAGAGGATGATCTCATCGGTCTGTCAGCCCGATGGTTTGCCGCGCGTTGTTCCACAACAGTCCTGTGTGCCCCGGCCCGACACGACCGGCCTGGGCTGGCCTCCCATTGGTTGCGGATGTTGGTGTTGTTGCGGATGATGATATTGTTGTTGTTGCCGCCGCCACCACCATCACCGCTGCGTCTTGCTGCAACAAACTGCTTGCCGACCCCCTCCCCCCCGTCTCATAGAGTAACGATACACATTCATCACCCATATTGGACGCTTTGGCCCGCGCTACCTTCTCTCGGGGTGCTGTCTCGCTGGTTCGCTTTTTCTTTTCTCTTCTGATTGCTATCTGGTGGCTAGCTGAACGGCCTTTCCTCGCGATCGTAGCAACTTCAATAGCGTAGGAAGTAGATACGTAGATATATATATATATATATATATACATACATACATATACGTATATATATATACATACATATACGTGCGATAGAGTGCGATGAGCGCTACCGGATCGCCCTACCGCTACTACCGCCGAAGGACTCTATTTGACTCGAAGGTTCGGAACGAGGAGAACCGAGTCCGAGACGCCCGGGAAGACGACGACGGCCTGGAAGAAGCAGGGCCCTAAGGCAAACGGAAGCAGGCAATGACACCCACCGAACAGCATCATTGCCTTGGGCCATCAGGGCAAGCTCGACAGAGAAATGCCGTGTCTATCTGCCCGCCCCCTGGCTAGGCGCATGGCCTCACCCCAACCTCAACGCTCAACCCACCACCCCCAGGATGCCGGTCGCCGTGCCCCCTGCGCTGCCGTGGTCGGACACGCTCGAGAAGGCGCTGCTTGTAGCTGGCGTCGCCGCCGCACCCCTGTCAAAAAAGCATCGCTTATCAGAGAAAAACTACGCTGCTAGATTGCTACCACTACCACCAATCACCACAGTGCCAACAACAACAACAACAACAACATAGCGTCCCGTGCGAGGGCACCAATATCCGCTACTGCCGGCCCTGTACGCGTTCCACATAAATGACTTGGCTTTTTTTGCACGCAACACATTCTTCAACTTTTACTCGATGCGTTCTGCTTGAATCACTTTGGCATTATTTGGTTGATCTAGACTTGGTTTAAATCCGGTTTGCTAGGCGGACAGCAGTGCTTGTCCCGAAACTGCATGTTGTATGCTCCGCCAGCCATTCTTGCACTAAACTGCTGCTGTATGAGCGGGTGCACCGTCCGGCTTCACGACGTATCACAAACCAGTTACCACAGAATCTACAATTCCATTACAGTTTGAAGAACATGCAAATAAACTACCTGTGTCACTGTTTGGCCATTTTGGAAAAGTATAATGCCATTACGCCTTTTGCGCCAGACACAACACTCAATGTGTGCACGAGCTGTACAATAAGGACATCTTCATTTATCATCATCACTATAATCACAGTAATTTTGCCGTTTGTTTTTGTGCCCACGGTGGACATATTTCCGTTAGAAACGAAAGGAACATGGCCTAGTGAGGCATAGGACAGATAGCTGAGTTCCTCGTGAGCAATTCAGCCAAGGATTCGAAGTGACCAATATTTGTGCGGTGCTATAGTTACTTAGTACAGCTCGTGATATCGCGGTGCTGAGGAAGAAGATCCGTAGGAGGTTCCTTTAGCTAGTGAAAATGCGATGTGACACCTCGTACAGATCTGTGGCCCAGCCTGGTATGGTGGATATCTATAGAGACGATAATGGTCGAAGATGCCGTCAGGCACATCTTCGCATCGCAGAATAAGAATCTGTTTTGATGCTGTGAGTAAACAAAATACTAGCGTTGGTACTGCAATGCCTACCAATTGTACACCCACTAGGGGAGCAAATAATAATTAATCTTGCTTAATCAGTCTTAATCAGTTGTGCATCGAAATTCGTCCGGTAGTTTCTAATATAGATATTTGAGTTCACAACTAAACTACAACTAAATCAATCGTCACCTCTGCCGAGAAACAGGGGTTCCGGCCAATCTGCAAGTTATTAATGTTTCTGAAGAAGGTAAAGGCAACAGACGTTTCACCTCTGTTTGGCAACAATCTGATTCAAAATTACCTTCAAGGAAAATAGGTCAAACTATTTTATCTAACGAGTAGGAAGACCAGACGAAATCGACTAGTGCTTATTAAGCTGAAGCGAAGCGCAAAGTTAGGCCCCTGATATATCGATGCAGAGCTTAGGAGTTTCCGCAAGGTTTCAGGTAACTTCTTATTGCACTTGTGACTGGCAATGATTTGAACTTGCTTTTTACAATCCAATGCGATGGCAGCCATACCTGTTCCGCTCGCTAGCGGCATACGTGGTAGTAATATCAAACAAGAACAGGTACTTACCTGTAAAGCAAAGAAAGGGCAGAGGAACAAGAAAAAGAGAGAGACGAAGTGTTAGTGGGCGATCTCCGAATGCAGCCACTGAACATAAATCTAATTTCGAACTTGTTGCAACGACATAGCGCGGTTTTTGCGTGCAGTAATGTAGTGCCGCGTCTTGCCTAGCAGCCTGGTTCTTCTCGTCGGAGAGTAGCTTGTCACCGTTTTTGAGGGGTACACGAGACATGCGTAAATAGTTCTGCTGAATATAATTGCTCGCTTTGCTACTAGGATGCTGTTTGATGGCGTTATACGTTCTTCTATATATATATATATATATATATATATATATATGCCTGCTATCGCAATTTAAAGTCTGTTCCATGTTCGGCCATAAATGCAGTTTTGTCGATGGCGACATCCATATACACACGCCTATGCTCTTATTGAGTGCATTAACATTCACGTCTGAGCAAAACTGAACTGCAAGCAAAGTGCCCCACGGATCCCGCAGAGCAGCGACAAGATTTGAAACGATCAGATCCTACTGTTCCCTTGCGCTAAATCTTGAGCATACGAATCCACCCGCCTTATGATTTGCGACATTCACCGACACCGTGCTGCGCTTGTCGTCCCGCGGCAGAATCTCGGCAGGATAGCCTTTTGATAGTGCGTTTGTGCAACGCTACTGTATGCAGCCAATAATCCAGCTCAAACGCTATAATAGGTTCGCCTCCGACCAAGCAAAATATTTCGAAACGGTCCAAGAGTACCGCCAGCCTAAAATAAATTGCGTAAGACAAGCGAACCAGCGCCTCTGGCACCATACACACTTCCTGACTGGAAAACGGTTTCATGGAGATCCGGAAAGGTCGTCCAACAACCACTACTGTTTGAACAGAAAACGCAACAGAAGAACAAGAAGAAGAAGGAGAAAAGCTGCCGAATAAATCGAAAACTAGTAGCACAAATAGTAGTAACAGTAACAATGCCACTACCAGTACAGTCGAGCCCGGTGGCGTAGCGGATTAAGCCTCCGCTTCGCAACCGGAAGAGACATATAGGTGCCCGGGTTCGAGCCCCGCCGTTGCACCGATTTGTATTGATGGGGGTCCGTCTATGAAGCAATGTGAAAATCAGTTCCGTAGACGTTAAATTTTGGCTGAGGGTGGTCAGCCCGAAAAACGTTACTACCAGTACAGAAAGTAGCAGTCAAACTGGCCATTCGTTGCTTTAGGACGCTAAGGACACAACGTCATCTAGCCGGCTAGCTCGCAGAAATAGTCGGCCAAGAGTAGCCATCCACGTACCCCCCCCCCCCCGGCACACGAGACCGAGCCAGACGGTCGCGTCGAATCCGCCTACCAACTAACACAGTCGTCCCCAGACACCCAAGTCTAGTCTAGAGTCCTACCAACGTGGTGCGGGCAATCGCCGATCCAACCGCCCAGTTACGTGGTTTAATGTGCGAGGACAACACAAAGGATAACCTCATCTTCTGTGCTTCTGGGTGCTGGTGGTAAGTGGGTGAGGCTTCTGCTGCTGAGGTTGCTATATAATCGTGGAGGAATTCAGCAACAGCAGCAGTAGTAGTAGCTGTAGTAGTAGTAGTAGTTCACCAGCCGCAGAAGTAGAAGCAGCTCCCAAAGTGGGAAAGCAAACCGGGGCAATGGGCTGCCGTCACTCTTGGTCGCACGGTCGCAGCTACCCTCCAGGGGGGTTCGATGAGAAACGGAGAACCACAGAGAGAGAGAGAGAGAAAAAGAGGGGGGGGATACGTTCGGCAAGTACGGACGACATGCGGAAAAACGGTGCAGGATCGTATCGGACAGAGCGTGGTTTGTGCGGGTTTGTGTAGTTTGCAGTCCATGGAAAACCTGGATAGAGTGGGCCGAAGTGCTGCCCCCTTCCCCACCAATTGTGGGGGCAGCAGATGCAGAGACAGGCCGAGAGACCGACGGTCACCGAGACAGACACGGAGACAATCATGCGGGCTGGGCTGACTTGCTGGTAAGCAATCGAGACACAACTAAGAAAGAAAAGTTAGCCAATTAATTGGATTCGTTAAGATACCGACCACCACTCGCCCCCCGGTCCATCCCCACGCTTCGCGAGTTGTCCTTGTTTTTGTCCTACACTGCGCGCTCCTCGGACAACCCCCATCTAACCTCTCAGTCACGCAGGCAGGCACGCCCTCTTCACTCCTGAGCCACTTCGCTAAGAAGAACTAACTCATTATCGTTCTCTAACAAACTTCTCCGAAATGAGACAACGTCAATAACTGCGACAAGTCCCTGCTTGATCGAGTTGTCTGCCTATAGCTTGCGAACATGCCGACCTATCGCAGAGTCTTCCGAGTGAGCAGATTAGAAACGACCGACCAGCTTCGGGACGGAGGAAACGCCTAACCGGCTGGCAGACCCGCCCGGTCCGAGACGTTTTCCATAAACTATCTTCCCGCACGTTCTGTCGTTTTTCCCTCACTTTATTTCTGTCCCTATGTCTGCACGCAAAGTGCTTAGTGCTCGTTTATATTAATCTATAGTAGCAACGCTCAAAGATGCATAGATAAACCATACTCGATATACTAAATATCTACTATAACTTGAATAGGAATCTGCAAGCGGTCTTTCTAAAAATGGTACGCATCGGGCTTGGATCGTCACGCTTGAGACTCTGACATTCTAGGTCGCTCTGTTGGATCCTGATACTGCGCACCACGGGTAGATGCCGAGGACTTGCTCCCTTGTATAATCAACCAAATCCGTATAAAAATAATGTGTATATATATATATATATATATATATATATATATATATATATGTACGCGTGTGTATTATATCCGATTATATATGCACATACGCTGTATTTGCGTGCAGGTGTACTTAATGCCAACCACAATACATATAGTATGCCTGGAGTGATATAGTGAAAAACCACCCGCCGCAGTGAGCAATCAGAGGCAGTTGCAAGGGACATTACAACATCGGCACACGGGACGCCATTAACTAGATGATAACAGATATGAAAATTTTGCATGGGTCGTCCACCAGGTCAACGTCAAGCTTACAGGAGAGCGCTTGGCGCGCGGAGGGATTCGCCTTGATCAGATGCGGCCTCAGCGACGACGGGCGGTGTTATCCTCTATTCCGGTTGCGGGTTGAATGGGATGAGAGCGCCACAAAAAAAACGTCTACGATAATAGACGCGACCTACCGCTTCGGTAAAGCAGCCGACCCTAAGCAGAAATCTAGCGAGCTGGCAAGGGACCAGCAAAGATCAGCCTCGTCGTCGTCGTCATCATCAGCAGCAGCATCGTCTTCGTCGTGAGGTGACGTGAGGACATGAGAAGAACGGAGAGACATGATGAGAACAAAGTAAGATGGAAAACATCACCGCCGTGTCGGTGAGCAAACGAGCAGCTCAGGCTGCAGCCCGAATTACTTCGGATGATTCTCTTGTTGTTGTGGTTGTTGCTTTTTTACTGTCGTTGCCCTGCGATAGATTACGGCGATGTCGCTCTGTGTTAAGGCCGTCCAACTAAGAGGAGCTCGTCCTCCTTTCTTTTCATAGGTTTTCTTCGTTAAGTCATCTCTCTCTCCCTCTCTCTCTCTCTCTCTCTCTCTCTCTATATATATATATATATATATATATATATATACATTTCACACGACGAGAGACGGCTTTGCCTTATAGTCCGCCATCACTGTCAGTGTACACGGTGCAACTAGAGACTGCTGCACCTACCCTAGCAGATAGGCTCCCTCCGATCTTCAGTCCCATGACCCCCTCTAACAACCTCTTCCAGAGCCTAAAATGTCTGTCTAAGTGTCTCCCTATTAGTGCCAGCCTATCTAGACGCCATCGGACGACGTCGTTCCCTACACCGTGCACAAGAAACGGCTCTAGCACGATGCAGCCGCTGTGTTGTTACCGTCGATGGTGACAGATCAGGTGGGCTCAACGCAAGTCAACCATGTCTCAATGGCAATTAATAGATAAACACTGTTGTTCCTGCCCACCTACATTCTCGTATACGGATGTATGTATATGCCTGTATTTCAATATATATATATATATATATATATATATATATATATATATATATATATTAACGACACGCGGTAGACCAACTTCACCTAAGCGTAGTGCAAGCAGTAGCAGAACTAGTAGTAGCATTCTCATTAGCGTTCCATATTTCCTATTACCCTATATATTATTATATTATTATTAATGAATAATACCATTATATTTCCGTTTTTACTAATATGATTTTTATGTTTGTACGAGCATCTCTGCTCATACCAGACAATCAATGAATCACATTTCTCATTGCCCATCCCATCAAGGGTCTTCGCCCCATATAACATCCATGATAGCAAGAATTATTTGTTCAAAAAATATTTCCGCTGCCGCGTACATAAAATGAAAACGTCAAAAACCGCCGACTTCACCATAGTTTAACCTAATATGAGACTAGCTCAATCTCATCAGAGTACTCCAGGGTGTCGTGTGGTCTAACCCTCCCCTAACATACCATGCCCACCCGCCATGCAGCCGACTGCCATAGAGTCATGTGACCAAAAAGGCAAAACAAGCTTCTCCACGGTAATGGCCAGTTGATACAAAACGTTATACACGTTTTCAATAAAGACGATAATAGTGGAGAACGGAAAATGTATGCAAAATTTAATTTCGATTCCAACCGGCACCAGGACCTTGACATTGCACAGTCATATAGTCGGTGTGAATTGTGGACCCAAATGGTTCTTTGATCGCGAACCAATTCTCGTCGAGTGACTTCGACCTGGTAAGTGTGCAGTTTTTGCGCTCCTCAACGCCGACGCGACGAGCTAAGGTTCCAACCATTGGGAAACATGGATATATATGGCCGAGATCACGTCCCGCTCGTCGATGGCCGAGGTCAGTGGAAGCGCCATGAACTCCTATATATATATATATATATTTGGCAGTGACGGCCTCGACATGTTAACGTATCGCCTAACAGTTAAAAAAAAATTGTTCAACCTAAGTGCAGCTTAAAGATCAGGTAGAACTCACATTCGAAAAACTTAGCAAAAGGCCATGATAGTCTACACTGGGTACGTATATTAGCAGGCTAGTTTTCCCATTTGAGTAGCTCGCAGCTTGTTCGAGACTTGTTCTGCCGTACGAAATTCCTGTCGGATCAACCGTCAATACTGGTAGGGCATATATGCCCCATATATATATATATATATATATATATATAATATAGCATGAGTTTAGAATGGAGAACAAAACGGATTACCGACGCATCACCTTCACGTCCTCGCCTATCTACCTCTAAAAGTATGTTCGCGCCGACAAAAGGAACAACACGTATACCACCAGCTCGAAGCTGTCTCCTCACAGTGAAGCAATAGTCTGAAGCATATCAAACAGGTCGCCTTTGGGAAACACCGTGCGGTATATGTACTTGCACAACAACAACAACAGCAGCAACAGCCTCAACAACCACAACAACCACTATCACTCTACCAACAACAACAACAACAACAACAACGGCAGCTACCACAACCACAACAGTCAAAGCAGCATCGACAACCAAAGACAGCGGCATATTGACATAGCTGGGACCTCACGTCAGGCCTTGGCTTGTCTTCGCTGTTCTCCCCACACACAGTCGCGTCTAAACAGTACCGAAGGCACGCACATGCCTTCGTCCGGCGCGGCCACACTCATACCTACATACATACGTACACCCGAACACGCAGCCGCATACACAGCGCGGAGGGAAATTCAATGTATACCCGATATACCGGTAGGTTAGGACCGTGTAGGGAGCGTCCTCCACGCTGGCGCTGGGAAACTCCTTGACGGTTGTCCTTTCGAACGTCGCCAGAGACTCAAGCCGATGACGACATCGGAAAGCCAACATCAGGCCGACAGGGCAACAAGGTATTCCTTTTCTTCGTACCGGCGAAACAAACCTACACTTACACACATAGGACAATGAGGCTACGAAGCCGCTGAGATGCTGTTGCCGTCATGAATGTGTCTCTTCTCTTCGAGCCACTACGATCTCATAAAGTTTAAATCTGTCAAGATATATATATATATATATATATATGTGTGTGTGTTTATATGGCCTGTCGAAACTGCTGTCTGAAAACGAGTCGCCCCCTCCGCTGTCTCTTGCCCGTCCTCTTTTCACTGGCTCGCTTTGGTTCTTACTCTTTTCTCCTCAAGTCAGTCTGATCGCTCCCACACGTCTCCCATCTCCGTGGCTCTATCTTCGTGATTCCTCGGAGGGAATTTAATAAAAGCCAACAACATCAACAACAACGAGGACAGCAACAAGAACACCAGCAACAACAACAGAGCATCTTTCCTTTTCACAATATCTATTTATTATTTGAGCGGAGCGGTTGCGTGTCTATGGGTGGGTCGTAGGCCGGAGCGCACAGCCCGTCGCGATGCTGATGGCTACAGCGAAGAGCACGTGAAGTTCCAAGCTCACTGCTGCTGCTGCTGTGCGCATCGCAAGACATGTCAGCAGAGCAGCTATGGGCAACGCAGGACCCTCCCTGACCGGTCCGATCGTCCGAGCCTACAGCGGTTACGCTAATGACGGCGTCTGCTGTAGCTACGGCTGAGTAACTGGCAACCTGCGAACCGCGCTGTAAAACAACCCCCCCCCCCCCCCGCTTATAAGCGGCCTATCGCAATCGAACAGAGCAGACGCCAGCGACGGACGCAATAGCGTCCTCTATCTCTCCCCACAAACATATATATACATATATATTGCCCCCTCACATATATATATATATATATATATATCTCGCCCCCCCCCCTCCCCCGCATATATATATATATATATATACATGTATCTTCCTTTTCTTTTCTCGGAACATCTTGTACATATATTTGAACACATACCCGTCGCTAGCTACAAGACGCGGGCACGCGCTATATTAGCTGCGCACGCAATGTGTCGAGTGAAATAACCAGTGAGCGGAACCAGGTAGGCGATGCTATTTTTCGTTCAGATATACTCGTACAAGTATCTCGTATATGTGTAGGCGACAACCAATGATGATGTTAGACGAGCTAAAGGCCAACAATATAGAGCCAAATATTGCGAACGCAGGTTAAGGAATGTTAATAATTTGTCGTAATAATAATAATAATATAACTTGAGAGCGATTTGCCTTCCTGTTCGATGAAGTATTAAACGCAAAGCATTGTTTGCATCGAGTCGGGTCTTGTCCGGCGGGACCAGCAAACGGCAAACAACGACAATGACGACGACGTCCTGACACGATTCAGAATAAAAGCAAAACCAGGACCGATCCACTACTAATTCATCATATTAAACACGACGGAAGATAGATATATGCCTACACTCCTATCAATCCGTCAAGACCATTCCGCCATTTCACAGATCCATCATTAATTTGTTTGCATCGACGAGGTCGTGACATGTTATTATTAGATTAGACCAACCCGTCTCGGGGGGCGCATCGTGCAACCCCCAGAAAAAGCGAGCCATGCAGGTCATGATGAGGAGTTCGACGCGAGAACACTCGGGCCTTCGACGAATCGCAAAGGCGCGGGTATAAAAACAATACTTTTTGTAATAAAAAAAAAACAGACCCTCGCAAAGCCGCTCACTTGGATTGGCGAGCGACAAGAGGCCGTAGAGAGAGCGCGACAGGGAGAGCAGAACGGGCAATATTAAAACGGATACGCAAACGCGAGAACACCAAACAATTCTAAACAAACGACTTATTTTTTGATTATTTATTTACGACAGTGTACACCCGCAACGATCTACCTTACGACGTACGGAAATGTAGCCGCGGCCGTAGAAGCGCGTACAAGAGTTAATTGATCACACGATTTCCAACGAAATCCTGAGCTTCATTACAGTTAAAACAATGGCCGTTGATGCGCAATATGTGGGAGAGGGGCGGAGGCTCTTCTAATTGGGTGTTGTTGCTTCTGGCGTTGCTGACACTCACCGTCAAACATCAGCAGCAACCGGATCATAATCTTTATTTCACCGATAGGGGGTATTGGTACACACCAAATAGGCCCAATACTTTGCCCCGTGCATATATATATATATAGATATAAACGCCTGTTTAAAGCATGTGTATTCTTTCTAGCCAATTATATATATATATATATATATATATATATATATATATATATATATATATATATATATATATATATATATATATATATATATATATATATATATATATAATTAAATACTCTTTTACTAATTGTTGATTATACTAATGTAGACCTAACATTAAAAACATTTTTATAGAGGTTGTTTTTAATTCCAGACTATCATCTGTCCCCCACGACCATTGCTCGTGGTGACGTATTCTAACTAACCCATTGCAGAGATAGAGGATCGCATGCTGTAGAAATAAAGTGGCGGCCAAACAAAAGTAGCGTCCGCCGACCGATACAGGTGCTGTATCCGTCGTCTGTTTCCGCCATTATGTTTCTCCTTACTCATACAGAGTGTCACGTACAATAAAACTAATAAAACGAATGATCAAACCTCGTCGCGTATCACACAGTTTATTATTCATACTTTCAATAAACCATAATACCGCAAATGTAGATGTTGGTCGAGACCACGATTGCTGTTCACATTAACGACAACGGACCGATAACGAAATCTCTCTTTCATCGCTCGTCTACCAGTGTAAAGAAATCTCCGAATATATATATATATATATATATATATATATCATTTGTGTTTTTTCTAAAATTATATGTATATATAATGGTCAAAATGTTCGGTTGTACGCCGGATGGAGCAGCGTAGCCTCCCCCACTCGCGGTCCTTTCGCATCGTTTTAACGCTCAGTTGCTCAGTCACTCTTTTCGATGTCTTCGCGTATCCGGGGAGGAAGGGGGGGAGGGAAAAACGCTACAATCTCCTAATCCGTCAGACATATAGACAGACATACAGCAGATAGGCCAACCCGCGCGTCGGGAGCCGACTCAACAAGTCAACAGTCATCACTCGTCAACGATGTGACGCTTCATCAACAGCATCAATACTACCAACAACAACATCATCATCATCAATACGAACAAATACAATGAACACCACAACAACAACAACAACACAAACACTCCTACTACCGCTATTACTACGGACAGAATTGACAACAAGAATAACAACAACACCAACAACAATTACCACAACAACAGCCACATCAACAACCACAAGAAACAGCCCCAGCAACCCCAACGCCACGACGCATTCGAACGCCACCGCGAATTCTGACTTCAAGCAGCACACAGGCCATCATCGACCGGGCTTCGGCTTGTGCGGCATCATGCAGTGATCGACTTTAGACAGCCGACCCGGCTGAGTCGCGGGCGGATGGACGGGCGAGTGAGGCTCGTCATGAACGACGGCGTGAGCGTCACGCCAACGAGGAGCGTCACGCCACATCGACAGAGAGGCTAATTCGTGACGACAAGCTGCCGAGGCAAGGAAACCGCCAAGCAAACAGCATCAATCATGCAGCAGCAGCCGCAGCATAAACATCTCTCGGCATCATCAGCAAGACTGTCCGTGCGCTGTCTGTTTGGACTCGGTTGAGACTGTGACGAGTGGTGTCTTGCCACCCCTCTGCTATGTGTGACTGTGTAAGTCTTGACAACCTGTCACGTAATCGACTGCTACTGCGGCTGCTGCTGTGGCCAATGTACGACGTACTACGTGGCAACATGGCACATCACGCATAGACGGACTCCGATACACGATTCCTCCTCGATGACGACATGAATGACTCCGGCAACCACCTGGTCGTCAGTCAACAGGCCAACGTGTAGCAGCGTGTGGTGTAGTTTTTCGCTCTCTGTTTTTTCTCATATTCTTTTTTCGGTATCTGCTTCTCATTTTTTTCTTCTTTTTTCTCTTCTACCTCTTCTTCTGCCTTTTACTCTTCTGCCTGTCCTTCTTTTTCCTCATCTTTTTTTCTGCTGCTGCTGCTGCTGCTGTTAGGTTTCTGCTGTTATACAGCCTCGCGTGCTGGCTGTTGCAGGGTGACTGGCGAAACACGTGTTACGCTCAACCTCACCACAGTCTACCTACCTAGCCTGCCTGTCGACCGCACGGTGCCCTCAAGCGAAACCAACACCCGCAGTAGGCAGATGATAACAGACACTGCATATGTCTATGTGTGCACAACACGTGTACCCCACGGTCGAGCCCCACGGCGGTCCTCGTTGGGGCGGTACTTCGCCGCCGCCATCACCGCCACCATTGAAGCCTCGACGGTGATGCACCTTTTTGCACACGGCCGCCATCGGCACCTATTTTTCAGCAGCTTTTCTTTATCGTTTTCGTTTTTATATTGCCTGTTGTTATATGCTGCCTACCTGCAGCATACTTCCGCGTAATTACTGCGACGACGACGACGGCGACTATTACTGCTGCTACTACAAAAGAACTACTATGCACATTTTGTACCGTTGTCGCTGCAACGGTGGTGATCATACAGATATTACAAGCGCTTTACCATTAATGTTGGACAAGCGGCGAGACTGCAGGTCACAAAGTAGGTTGCGACCTGATGCGTCGAAAAAACGCGCTTCAACGGACACAATTACTGCTGAACACTGCAGCGATAAGTACTTGCGAGAGCAATTTGCTTAATTATCTGATTCTGTGTCCAAAAGTCATACAATTTTCTTCTGCAGCTTTGCCTTCACTCAAGCCGCAAAACAGTTTATAAAACAAATGATTATTTGCTGCTCTATGAGATGGGGGGAGGAGATTTTCATTCCATAGTGACTGCCATCGGACTAAGGGTCTGCCGTTTCTCTAAAATCTGTGGTCCACACATTTAAACAAACACATTTGTAAGATAATAATAATAATAATAATAATAATAATAATAATAATAATAATAATAATAATAAAAATTAATAATCATAATAATATTAATAATAATAATATATAATAATAATAATAATTATTATTATATTATTATTATTCATTATTATTATTTATTATTATTATTATTACTCTACCGCTACTATTAAGAATGTTACTTATAATATTAACTTATGAATAAAGTCGTAGTACCATTGCATTGATTCTTCTGTAGTACCCATTTATGCCGTATCTATTTTTCAATAGGAACTCTATTATTTATTGATACCATAGCTATCATGACTGTGAGTCCGTTACATTGATGTGGGCCACGTGCTGCAGCTATTCGAAGGCGTCATCGCAAAGCAAGCGGCCTGCTTCAAATCGAGCAATAGCAGCTTTTCGAATCGAAACAGACACTAGCATCAGCTTCCAGCAGCTTGTGACGGCAAGACGTATCATTTCATCGTAACGGCGGACGTCGACAACAGGCCGGCCCGACATTGCATTCGTTGCGTCACTCAACCAAAAGGAATCGATATCGGCCCACTGCCATTGGGCAGCAACGATTGTGGAGCCAGCCAGAATCGCCAGGCTAGGATACCAACCAACCAACCAGCCAACAGCCACCTGCCTACGGTAGCCATACTCCAACAGCCTCCACCACGTACTACTACTACTACGAATATTCGTACACCAACTGGGATTCAATTCAAGAACTGGAACTCAAACTGATCAAAATAGAGAAACGACCGAACAAACAACACCGCCCGAAAGGAGCCCGCCCGCAGCAAACAAACAATTCGCATCTAGAGCCTGCAACAGCGACAGCAGCTGAAATATCGGGTTGGCAGCTTTCCCCAACCGAGCTGCCATTGGGGCAAAACAATAGCGATGGCTAACACGACGACGACGAAGGTGGCCAACTTAGGCATGGCAGTAGCAACAATTCAGTATCAGCAGCAGGAATGTCAACAGCAACAACAAAATTTGCAGGAAAACAACAGCAACAACACAGCAACAACAGCAGCAACAACAACAGCAACAACAGCAGCAGCAACAACAACAGCAACAACAACGCAGCAGCAACAACAACAACAACAACAACAATAGACAACGACCAAGACAACGCTTGACGACGACGACAACAACAACAACAACAATAAAGACACCGCTGACGACAACAACAACAACAACAATAGTGTATCAACGACCGTATGATGATAGGCTGGCGCCACCTGCAATACATACATTGTAACTACAGAGGGTGGTAACAATTCGCACACAGTGTCCAATTTTGGCGTTCGCGCGTTTGCTTTGCACGCGCCACACTGTGGCTGGTGCCGATTTACCGTCTGCCTATTGGCAGCGTGCTGGCGGTAGCCGATCAAGTGGCAACGCGCGCTGCTGGCAGCAACATAGGCTTGTCTGCCAAACGGCGAAACCTCTGCCGGACGGCGAAAGCTCCGCCGTAGCGCAGAACGATCGCAGAAGGATTGCAACGAACGAGGCGCAAAGAAAAGCATATGCACCAAGATGACGATGGCGGAGGATAGCAGCGACAGTGTGTCTACACAGCAGACTGTGTACGGGCAGATATCACCAAGAGTGCCTGCCGGTCGAGGGTGCTTATCGAGAGATGATGATAATGGGGTAGTAGGTCCAGAGTACCGTTATCGATAATATGCTGTGTGCCCACTCCAGCCATACCATTGTGACAGCAGCAACAACCGATTCGATTACATCGACAAACGCCAAACAAGTACGATCAAAAACGATTGTTTCCCCTTTTTCCAGACGTTTTTCGTGTCCTTCAATTGCTCCGTTCGTAGGCCGTGTTTCGACAGCGAGACACGGAAAACAGCACAAGAAAGCATACATAAACTGCACGGAAACGCGTCGAGACTCAAAAACGTCCATATATATATATATATATATATATATAGATATATATATATTA
>QVRM01002763.1:0-66576 GCA_003439945.1 Dermanyssus gallinae
GCAAAGAAAAGGAAAGTTTCTCTCACAAAGTCAAAGTAGAACTTGGTATAGTATTCGTTGTAGTGCAACGTACCAGTGCATGTTAAAAGTAGAAGTCGTTGCATATATATGTATGTATATACTTTTGTTGTAGATATTAAAAAAAAAAAAAAAAAAAAATATATATATATATATATATATATAAATACTAGCACTACTACTTGTACTAATCCAATTATACAAGGGTATATACAACACGTGACAGCTATAAAAGATGTATATATATAGTAGAACTCGGCAAGAAAAATATGTTTCCCAATGGAAGAAGGGGACAGAAACGTCTTGCTTAAGAGTGAGAATAAAATGTATAAAAGCAGCTATTCTAATAGAGGGATTAAATAAAGTCATTAAAAAAGTCGATAAGTTGTTATGTCTTACGTTGAAGCTTTTGCGGTCAGAACCGTAAAATTTTCCCCTTACGACCAGAAACGCCCAAAATCTACCACCGCTACTACAAGAATGTTACGCTAAACACGCCAATATGATCGGTTCCTTCATGCGTATATTGGTTTTCCCTCAAACGTAGATTATGCACAACTATGTAGCAGAAAACAAGACAGAATAGTTACTTTTATACATTTCATCCGTACTCCTAAACAAGACGCTTCTGTCCCCTTCTTCCATTGCGAAAAAAAAAACACTTTTTTTTCTATTCTACCAAATCTTAAAATATGATCATACGGTTATGGAAGACCCTGATATATATATATATATATACGGAAGAAGTTTAACGGCAATGGCTGAAGGAATTGATTGAAACGCTCTTTTATTTATCATAAAAGGGGATATAATGTCATTCACAACATGTACACAAATTATTTCACTTATTACACATTTGATTCGCACCATGTACACAATTTTTTTTTTTTTTACTGCACAGATTTGTTTCACAATAATTTTAGTTCTTATTCGTTCAATTGCTTCACAAGTCTCCATGGGTACAGGTGCGATCCTGTGTTCGACCCAAACATGGGAATTGGGAGCGTAGCTCAAGAAGTGCTTAAAACAAAGCACAGAAGATGCAAGGAGAGACAGAATCTTTTTTGAGGCCGGCACGGCTGACGAAAGCGCAACTTTGAATCAAAACGGGTTTGCAAGGGCTGGGACAAAGTGCGCTTGACAGGTGGGGGAACCCGTGGGGGAACCCGTGAGTGACCCCGGCCAATTGATCCGATAGGGCACTCGCCACTTCTCCTGATGGCCCATATCACTGTTCAATGGAGATCTGGGCCATCAGAGAGTGAAGTTTAGGGGGGAGGTGCGTTTCGTGGGTATGGGTCTCAGCGGCGTAACATCCATCCGCTGGGGTCGAGTCCCACGCAGCTCGATGCTGCAGGGCCCAGTGGGTGTAGAGGAGAAGTAATTGTATCGATGATCTTGATGATGATAATGGTAATAAGCATGGAAATGCTAAGCAAGTGGAAAACAAGGTGATGATTGATGATTATATTGATGTAATTAAAAATTAAATCTGCAAAGATCGCAACTATGCTAAAAAATGCGAGCTAGATAGTCAACTAGACCATAACAACAGCAACAAAACTACAACAACAACAACAACGTCAATAAACGCTTAACAGTCCCTCACGCGGCAGGAGGGAAGCACAACCACGCACAGTCTTTCTTTAGCTCTCTTTCTCTATTTAATGATTCATTTTCTTTCAAATAGACGGTAGTGACATATATGTCAGTGACAGCAACATCGACGACAACGACGACCAAGAAGTAAAGTCACGATTCGACTGGCGATGCTGGTGATGCTCCCCCAATGATCCACCCCACCGTACCCCTCTCACTCACTCACTCACTGACGGACTCAGTGCCCACTTTAATGACTACTTCGATGCCTTCTTTAATAGCTGATTCGGTGCCTTCTTTAAAAAACGGATTCGGTGTCTTCTTTAACAACTGACTCAGTGCCCACCTTAGTGGCTGATTCAGTGCCTACTTTAATGACTGATTCAGTGCCCATTTTAATGGCAGTATTTTGCACAGGACTAACTGGAAAATGCGGCTGCACACACTGACACCACGGCAGGGAAGCCCCTTTTTTTTCGGGCTGACTTTTAGCCAATATGTAACGTCCACAGATTTACTTTCGCACCGCTCCGTAAAGCGAACTCTATAAATAAAGATGTCTAACGGTGGAGATCAAATTCGTGCATCTATGTGTCTCCTCCGTTCGCAAGGCGCACGCGAATGCACCACGCCACCACCGGGCTCGACAGAGAGAAGCTACCTAGGAAGCGCGGGCTGAAAGTGCGGGACTCTACCCACTCAAAACCAGTCGTGTCTCCGTCTCCTGGTCTGCATACCGTCAAAGAGTGAGGGTAGGTGAGGGGGTGAGTCTACCGCTGGTCCTGGCGGTATGTGCCCCCGGAAGCCAAGGGGAGGCGCAAACGAATTAAGAGGGTGGCCCTTGGGTTCTTCTGTAGTAGATTCTTAAAAGCTTGTGACGCTCCGCTCCAGTACGATGTTGATTCCGTCATTACTTAATAGTTGAGATGAGGTTGTAGAGTTCCTTAAAATGTCCAGTAGGTGTGCGCGCTGCTTCGCCCATGCTGGGCACATCAGCACGAAGTGTTCCGAGGTGTTAACGAATCTATCGCCGCAGTGGACGCCAGTGGGGTTATGGGGCCATTTCCGATCCTAAACAGGTAGAAAAGTAGGACTGAAGGCCCCCCCCCGTGACCTGTGAGGACCTGGGTTGTGTAGAATGTAAGTTTCGCGATTTAATGACTGATTCAGTGCCTTCGTTAATGACCGACATCAGCGCCTTCTCTAATGATGGGCTAAGTGCGCTCTCTAATGACTGACTCGGGGCCTTACTTTCGTGTCTGATTCGGGGCTTACTTTCATGTCTGACACAGTGCCTACACGATTGCCACTGAGACTGGCTTACAGGCTGAATCAGCACAATCGGCTGGCACCAGCAAACAAAGAGAATACAAGGGATGTCGTCGACGCCACGATGAAGGCCCACTACCCACGAGCGTCACACTCGTACTGGTAGCAGCCAGTAGGTGTTCTTCATTCATTCCATACCATCCAGAATAAGCACAGCAGCAACAACAGCTGCTAACTGGTGGCGCAACGGATTCAGAAGACGGCGGGCCAGGCCGACCGCAACAAGAGACGGAGGGGATCGTCGACAAGCAAATGCCAGTAGCCCGCGGTGCAGTCCATAACTGCTGCTGCTGCTGATGCTGCTAGAAAAGCAACAGGAAGAGCAACAACAACATCAACATCAGCAACAACAACATCAACATCAGCAACAATAACAGCAGCAATAACAGCAGCAACAACGACAAGTCGATGGTCCGAGAAAAGGAAAATACGGCCGGCAACAAGGAAAGACCGCCGCTACTGCATTTTCACCCACCGCCGCCGACGACGACGATGGCAGTGAGAAGAAAAGCGGACCACGGAACGCCGCAGAGACGTCGGAAGTATGCGTATATGCATGCATACGTACACACTTACAAATAGTACCTGCTATGAAAACAGAATTTGACACAACATTATAACAACAACAACAACAACAACAACAACAACAACAACAACAACGACGACGACGCTTATGGCTAGTACAACAAATCAATGCTCATACGGCTGCTAAAGTTTAGTAAAAAGCATGGCATTCATTAGACTGCGTACTGCTGGATAGTGACAGCAGCAACAACAGCAACAACAACAACGCACGAACGATGCAATAGCAACAACGCAACAACAACAACAACAACAACAACAACAACAACAACAACATCAACAACAACAACAACAACGCACGAACGATGCAATAGCAACAACGCAACAACAACAACAACAACAACAACATCAACAACAACAGCAGCAGCAACAACAACGACGACGACGGAAACAACAACAAGACCAATAAGAACAACAGAAGGTGGCGGCAAAAACGCATTCCTGGTGGTGGGGATGCCGCCAACAGTACGGCGGATACGAATGGCTGACAAGGCGGATGAACGTCCAAATTCGTACCCGTAAAAGAAACGAGCAGTAGAAGCTGTTGTGGCAGAAAGGAATACGACTTGCAGCGGTACCGATCAGCCCTTCCAGCAAATGCGCTTGCAGGCGAGCGACGCGGTAGTCGGACATATGTATATGTATAAGTATACTTATGCATATGTATGCGTGCGAGAAAGCAAAAATCGGCGGCAGATCACACAGTGTAACGGTAGGTAACGTTAGACTACGTGTGACAGCCTCTTTTGCTAGCGAATCAGCTATTCAAGCAAGTTCGGTGTTGAACCGCCAACCGCATGGCTAACGGTACTTTCTGTTTTACACTGTCAGTTTTGCGCTCGATTTTTATCGTGTTTTTCTTCTTCAATCTTCTTCCTTCATTTAGTCGCCTTTTTTTCTCGTCTTCCATTTACTGGCTCGCGTTGTATCTGGCGCATTACCTTGGAGTCGTCTGTTAGACTGTCAAAACCATTTTGCCGTTGCCAGGGAAAAAGCGGCAAGGACGTCTCTGTCTGTCCTGCATTTCCAAGCAAGATGTAGAAGAACATACGAGTGTTTTCAGATTTCGTTTCCCGTGACTCTCAGTGATGATTTAATGCGGCTAAATATTCTCATACGAATCAAATGGTCGCAATTATCTCGAAGATATTCGATTACTACTTTGTCGAAGCTATGGGTCTTACTGGAGTACCGCCGATTTTGCCGATCGCGTACATGGCGATCGCGGGACCGGACAAGCCGCTATTGAGGACCCGAGATGCACTGAAGTCCATGCAGCTGCTTCTGACCTTGGTCGTACGCAGCATAATGTATGTATTAGACCCTTAAGCATAATGTCGTGTACTTTTCCAGCTAACCGTACGATAATGACGGTCGTGATACACTTTTTTGAGGAGGTTTAGAGTTTAAATACATCTACGTACGACTGAGTAAAACCAAAACAGAAGTTAGTAAGTCCCTAACATGCTCACGCTCACACAGTGTGGGACAGACAGCTCAGCCACTTAACGGCAAGTCTCACAGGCAAGTCGTGGCGCCTGGCAACAGTCAAGCCGAAGGATTAAGGCTATACTCACTAAAACCCTACATTCATAGACGGCAGTGCCTACATATATATCGCCTCCTTAAGATAACCGCGGGGTCCTTAACACAGAAGAGTAACTACACACGGTGGGAAATCTCAAGCGTTTTAAATCAGTAGGTCCTGCTTGGCGATTCGCGCGCTTGTAGCAACGCTTAGACGCTTCTCTACTATTTTTATTTTTCTGCTTTTTTTTTGCCGTCATGATACGCTGGATGGACTTTGCAGCCGCGTACCAGTTTTTGACTGACTTGAGCATGTATGCGGCTAGCTCTCCAAGCGTGTCCTTTTTAGATATGCCTCGTCTGGTCTTGACCCATACGGCGCGATGCTCCGAAGATACGTAAGGCCGGGGCCTTACGTCCTCAATTGATCCTCCAATAAGCTTAAGCTCCAGCCGCTTCCTTTTCCTTCATACTGCTTCCGTCCATATATTCTCGCGCCTTCCTGGTACGATTGCAGCTTAGCTGTAAGATGCTGACGCAGTCTTGTCTACTGGCTATCATTTTTTCGTGGCTTCGACATCCGGCATTGCTTATCAGGAGCGCTATGAGCACGCTTTAGGCGTCCACGCTTATCGCGCTGGAGGTTCCTTAAAACCTTCTTCGTTCATGGTGATGCCCACGCCGGTGCCCGATACTTCTTTTTGCGGCGCTGCTTCTACCTGCCTAGCCTTTTTCTGCTATTTACCGCTATTTATTACAGCTGAAGCCAACTGCTTAAAAGGGGAGAAAATCCTGTGCCAGTTTAGGATTGATTCCCTGTAGCAGCACACGTGATAGACCCCGCGCCGTATCCCTTCATTTCGTACGTATAACAAGCCTCCTCGTTCTCGCAGTTCTTGGCAATGTGGCCCACGTGTCCGGACTTGTGACAAACCCTACCACAGGCCTGTCGGCTTGAACACTCCTAGCCTTGGCGACCAACACGCTGACATCGCGGCAGCACGAGATCGATCGCCACGCAACGATGGGGCAGGTAGACCACCCCATTGGGTGTTGGCCAGCGTCCAGTAATCTCCTAGCTTCGCCCACCGATGCCGTAACCGTCACGGCCAGCTTTCCACCGCCGCCGGGAACCGGGTTGTCACCCTGCTCGACCCCACTTGAAAAGCGGCTTGTCTGTCTCAAAGGAGCCGTTGTTACCCACGAACGAAGCAACGGCTTGTGAGGTGTTTTCTTCGGTTGTCTCTTGGAGAAGTTGTTTGATTAACAGCCTCCTCTCTTCCAGACTAACCTTATCAACGACGGCGTCTACGAAGGTCCTTGTACCGCCGACAATCCTTTCCGATACGACGGTAAGCCCGACGGTAAGCCCTACGGTAAGCCTACAGTGTTAGGCACGGCGAAACAAAGATGGCGGCGACCACGCGACACTATGTTACCGGGACTCCGAGAGGGATAGGACAAATACTTAGTGGTGTCCCTTCCGCAATAAATAATTGCGCCACACATGCGAGCAAAGCTCACTTCAATCTGCCTTCGTGTCAAACCTTCCGGGAGTCACATAAAATTCACGAAAACTCACCAACAGTTCCCCTTTTGTGTATAAAGTACTCCTAACCACCACGGTGGCGTGGTGGCATGCGTCTGCGCCTCGCGACCGGAGGAGACACATAAGGGCGCGGATTCGAGCCCCACCGTTGCACTTTTTTTTATTTATGGGGTCCGTCTATGAAGCAATGCGAAAAGTAGTCCCATGGACGTTAAATCTTCGCTGAGAGTCAGCCCCGAAAGGATTTTTTAACCACCACGCCTATCTGTTCCGCACAGAGAAACGAACGAAGGGGTCTCCCGTTCTAGTATCCAACGATATCTTCTGGGACCGATCTCACATGCATGCGCCCGCAACGTTCGCCTGCTAAAAGGTGAACGTCTTATAGTTTTAGTCTTGCATACTGCAGACAGCCAATGTCTAAAAGTAGAAGAAATGGTAGTTCTGCCTGAGTGGCGGTTGTTGTGCTCAGTCGGGAGACCCCGAGAGCGGTTGTTTAGGGTTTAGGTAGTCCGTCATTATTGCGTCGCAAAGTGGGACGCTTTCTGTGTGTTTTGTGACTGTTCGCGGCATTTTAACGTGACCGCGCGTATTTCAAACGGCGCCAAAGTAATGTTATCTGGGCGTTTCCCGTCAAAGTGCCCGGCCACAAGACAATTCGTACCGATCTAGGGCCCGGGCCAGGTTTCCGCTTTCACAATCAAAACGTTCACCAATCTCTGGGTCATCCTAAGAATTCAATAGATTCCAAATAAAATTCTAGCAAACACGTTACAGATTGTATTTTTAAATGCACTCGAACGTCGGAAAACACCTAACGACATTATATATAGTCTCCTTAACCAGCCTACAATCTTGTTTCAGCTAGCACTGCATCATGTCCAAGTTTACGTTAGTTAATCGTGATTCGACCCCTTCAAAAGGCACTTGTAATTGTGCGCGAGTGATGGATTTCTTGTCTTTTGAAACGTAGTAATTGCTTTTAAAGCGAACTGAGACTCTTTCCATGAAAAGATACACACCATTGCATTACGTGAAGATGAGAGTACTCTTCCACGTATTAAAGGGGATGCATATAACAACTTGAATTGTTTTTCTTTAATGACCAATGTGAGAGAAACGAATAGGTGCACCAAAACATCTCACTGCGCCTTGGTGAAATGATGTCATGGGTCACTCTCTCCATGTGCGGCCTAGCGCTAGTATGTTGAAAAGTAACGCTTCTCAATGTGGGCAGAAAGCTTCTTTTCATTCCAGTTGACCAGACTATTCATCCTCTGCGATGGCCTCGCCCTGGTGCCAAAAACTTAGTAGACTTCCCAACCGTTACTGGTGCACTGAGTTCATGAGAGAAGTCTTTTAGTTAGATTTATTACCTTTGATGTGTTAGCGCAGCCTGGTGTCGAGTAGTGTAGCCTCGTTTTATTATCGGAGTCAACTTATCTGTCTCATCTAATCCGAAAAAAAATAAATTACACTGCGTTGAGGCTGGCACTGCAACTGGCACCAACAAGCTTTGCTAAGAAACGTGTAGTGTTTTGTTCACCGGCCTGAGGCACACTTTCCAAATGTGTACACTCCGCCACATTACAATGCAAGTATGCTCTTACGGTATGATCTGATTCATCTACGTTTTTTAGAAACCATAGCACTACCAGAACTCGACTGTGGATTTGTTGCCGCTTGTTATTATTTCCACTCAGTCGTGGTCAAGCGCAGAGGGTCTTCCTAAACGAGGCGCATGCTTGAAACAAAAAATCTTCTAATCAAAATTTCCTAAACCAAGATTCCACCGTTGGAATTGTCACCGTTCGCATTCTTATTGGCCGCGGAAAATGTAACTTATCTGTCTGTACCAACACCTTATTAGGTACTCGAGTAGTCGCAGTGAAATTTCGCCGTTTTCCTGAGTGCGTCTATCATCATCAGTCGAGCAGTATACGTTCTTTAAGAAGGATCGCTTAGAAACACACATAAAAGCAGAGTACGGTTTGCAGAGATCCCAATGGCGAAAGTAAAGGGACGGTACTTTAGTGACATGTGAGTTTCATATGGCGGCGTGATCTAGGGGTCTAGTGCTCTAGTCATGGTTGTCATCTACCGGGGTTTCGCCGCTTCGATCCATGATGTTGCTCGAATTTTCTTCAAACGATGCTCATTAAAATAGATAATAACCCATATACCGATGAGAGTCAGCGGCCATGCTGCCACAATGACTATTCGGGAAACCCAAGATATCTCAACGTGTCCGGTCGTCGGTGCACTGAAGATATGTCGCACGGCGACTGAAGATATGCCGCACGGGAAAATAATCTCCTAAAAAATTAGCTTGTGAAATTTTAATTGTTTGTACCGATTAATATACGGTTTTCAGATGCAATAGCCCCAAGGTGAAGCTTTATCTGTCGCTATGAAAGTAGTGCAACTAGGTCCCAATCCTTATAAATTGCGGCGCCCCCCTATGAACTAGCTGTCATTTTTCCGGTCCCGACTAGCTTTCCTACGCGCCGAAATTGTATTGTTGTTATCAACTTTGTTTCAATTCAATTTAGTGTTTGTTTTACCACAAAATTCGTAGACAGGTCTGTTGCCTTTGTCGTACTTATACTTATCCCCAACTTCTTCCTCGGCCAACATAGTGCTGCGAGGTCGCAAGGGACTGCTACAAGTAAAACCGGCTGCGGGAGTATTACCAACAAAGAAAACTGAAGGCTACGACTTACAACCTTAGGCAACACCGGTTGTCTGTATGAAAGCCGTTTGTTCAACAGCTTCATCATCTATGCTGACTTGTTAACCCCTGAAAACGGCTTTTACAAGTTCAATATACTTAGTGATACCCTGCAAAATGCTAGCGCGGCAATCGTTCGTGCGGCTTCAAAGCGGCCGTGTCGAAGTCATTGGGCCCCGAAATTGGGCCCGTTATCGGGTCGACTATTTCAGAATTGCTAAGAGGCCGCGATAGAGCTTAACAGGCTTCAGTAGCGCGCTCGTTCCACACTTATATTGCCATGGGACCACAGCATGGAACTGGTTTATGTCACTGGTTGGCGGAAATGAGCACCTAGCTTATCATGTCTATTCGCATGCAGCCATTTATAAGGAAGCTCAACTTTTTTCGGGCTGGCTCTCAGCCAACATTTAACGTCCGCGGAATTGCTTCCGCATTGCTTCGTAAGAGAGACTCCAGAAACACCAATGTGCAACGGTGAGGGTCGAACCCGTACACCTAGCCTTTGATGGCTTTGAGGAGCTGTGAACATATGTACAAATGTAAGCCACTCATGAGAATAATAAAACCTATCTATCTAATGTGTCTCCTCCTCCGATCGCAAAGCGCACACAAATGCACCACGCCACCGGGCTCGACACTTATGAGGTAGCTAGAATTAAAGACAATTTTATGGAAATTGTTTTTAATTTATGATGAAATTATTATTAGCTGTCGCGCTTCAACGAGCAATTTGAATTATCTTCGCTCCTTGTGGTTATTTATGGTCTTAATCTAATAGAAAGACATAAAGACGGATTTTTGACATTAAGCTTGGAACATAAACGTAACTGCCTGAGGTATGTAGGTTGCAGATGGGTTGTTAATTCCAATGCACCAGTGGGTGCCATCTTGCACATCTTGCATTGTTGCTATTGCTTTTACGTTGCAATCACGTCGATGACGTCCCCTTTGAGAACTACGCAGTTTTCTTTTCTGTAGCAGGATTCTGCGCTGCTGAGCGTACGCAGCACTGCCCGCCCCTGCGTGCGTACACCTAGACATTTTGTTTTGCATCAACTAGGGGCGACTGTGGGTTCCGTGGGCTAAAGGAAGCAGTTGACGCGCGGATTTGACGCCTTAAGGTGAATTTAAGTAGCGACCTCTTGTCTTGACTACGTCTGGTTTGTCATGTGGATCTGAACAATGTGTGCAGCAATACTATAAATATGTTTTTGCGATTTTAACGGCAGCTTATTCGTAGACAGTAACTTTAAACATGGTACAGCCAAGCAATTTTGTCAAAAATGTCAGTACCACAACCGTATTAATTTTTTAAAGCCAGAACGAAATGGCGGTTAATCAGCATCTTTACCTGGCCCTACAGAAAATATAGCACGAAGCTCCCCCGGCGGGCCCATGATTAAGACTCAGGAATTATGTACATCATAAGTTGAGTATGCGGAAAATTAAACCGCGGCCTGGGAAAGGTGGCGCAGTGGCGGTTAACGGCTATACAGCCAGTAACTGAACTCTCTTTTAAAATGTCAATCATTGCAGCTCGCCGACGTCGTGGGTCTTTGCAAGTCTGTGCATTTGTCTCTTGCAGAGGTAGACTTCTAATCCGCTTATCAAGTGTAATGTGTTAAGCGCAAGAAACAGGTGCTGGCGGATTTGCCAATCTTCAAAAGGTTGATTTTACGTGAAAATATCTCCAGATCTTTTTCTATAAGAGAAGCTCTTTTTCTCTACCGTGGCGGTAATGCACGATATGGCACCAATGTTACGATGAACGACAACCTACGATATCATCGGCTGTCATTACAACCACGGCATGTTGAAACTCTTGACGCACATAGTGAACAAGATTAGCAAAAAGCAACATGAACGAGATGTAGCTTAATAAATAACAAGCGGACCTATGCCAATCTGCCTGAAATTGTCGATCAGAAGATCGCCAATGCTGCATACAATGTATATACGTCGTGCATAATAAAAATGTGTGGTTACAATGTCTACATCTGTACTATTTGTAACATGCTAGCCTTGCCGAAATCAATCAATCGAATCTCGCTGGCCCTCCAGGTAAGAGGTCTGACGGCTTCTAAACCACGGAAATCTGACAAGCACTTGAATGCACCTGCTACGAACCTGCCTGGCTTTCACGAAGAGATCGCTACACTGCCTCTTTTGAATGAAATGCCGAGAGCAGCTCACGAAATAGAATACGTATCAAACGTATATTCAGCATATTTGGTATGAGTGAAATAAATATGATGATTATGTATGCACGTGTTAAGAAAATGATTCACTTAAGCGTATGATTGCAATGCGTTTCTTCCTGACTACACACACGTCGAGCATGGATATATTTTTCTAGCCAAGCAGTGCTCACCTCCTGTAATCCAACCAGGATGATGATGCACTGACACTTTACGGGCGTTCGCGAGCGTTTGAACCTATTAAAACTGCACGTATTTGTGCACACGTGACAGTATATTGAAAATCGGCCTCTAAGCCGTGCCGCAAAGCGATCGCAGTCGATGACAACACTGCAGGGTTCGCGCCAAAACCGTCTACAAGAAAGCTCTTTTTAGCCGCCAGAAAATCTGAGAGATAATGCCACGATTTATTTTTAAGTAATACTGTATGCAATATACGTAAGTTCTAATTTCAAGTGTGACCAAGTTGCTCACGAATGTGTTCGGGTCCCAACTGCGCCAGAATTAGCTATATTTTACTAGTTATCTATGACTCTCTTACCGGCCTGGTCTGCTGGTGCGCGACTTCCGCGCGCTGCGGGGACCTTCACGAGCCACTATGTAAGCTAGTCAGACGGTACAAACTCCCAAAAATGACACTCCCGTGTTTTAACAACTAACCGGGGGGCAAGGCATACGATAGATTTGGGTGTCAACGAATTTATATTGTCATCCTGTCGTGGCCCATTCGAGGGCTGTTAAGGCTACTACCAATACGGGGGGCTTGTGCTGCATCGAAGAACCCCGGGCTGGACGGTTAATGCCCCGAGTGACACTCGGTGGTACCGTCCGGGACGCCTGCTGCCTTGGCTTAATAGGCAAATGAGTGAGAAGTGGCCACACGAACGCAGACCACCTGTCGAGAGGTGGGTCCTCTAACGCTTTTGAGATTGGCGTACGCAGCACGTAATACGGTTGAGCTCTTTTAAATCTAAACGCACCAGGAAGTTTGAATCGTGTACCTGAAGAAAAGTATGTTCTCATATGTAGCGAGCGTACTGTAACGACATCGATGCACACGCGCATGTATATGTTGCATACTATTTTAAAACAGGTCAAACTGCTAGGGTTGTTATTGTCAACAAACGATGCCAGCTGCTAACTCAATCAAAAGTTTTAAAATTATTATTACGTAATTACTTAATTATTTATTAAATGCGGACTTCTGTGTTGAAGACTGTTAGTACAACTCGTTATGGATATATACTGGAAATGGATATTATGTATGGCGTTTACTTCGAAATTCTAGGATACAAATCTTACGAAAACTTTTGTTATATGTTCTACTGCGTAGATATATACAAAGGCACTAAATGCGGAAACAGTTGCGGTTTAAATTCAGCGTTTCGCAATCCAAGTTGCTAAACAAAGAAGGAGAATAAAAAACGACGAGCACGTCTCAAGCACCATGCAAAGAGGTACCAGACTCGATCTGATATGAACGCCATCGCAAAGAATTTAGACAAAAGAGGGCATAGTTGCTTATATAATATATATATATATATATATATATAAATATATATATATATATGTATAGGAATGCCTCTTGCATATAAGCAAATAAAACTGTAGCTTCAGCGTATTAAAAAAAATTATAGGAATATACAAAAATAACTCCTGGAAAACTATATATATAATTATATATCAGTAACTAATATAAATAAGACATCTATAGAAAAAAATGTATTATTTACAGCAGTGCATTAGGTAGTATCACGAAGCACATATATTTATTTACACTTCTTTACCACGCCGCAATTTCCCTGCGGATTTTTTAAAATATCCTCTATACAAAACCTAACTAATTTGTACGAGGGGTTAAAAATAGAAATGCATTCAGGGTCGCACAAGTTTGTTCCTTCCACCCTTCATACGAACTCGACTAGCGGCATCATTCAGGCCTACCCCGTGGCTTAGATTTTTTAAGGTAACACTGAGGTCGCCATGACACAAGCCAGCCGCATCAATGACTTATAACCTTTTTCTTACTGGAGCGGGTGCGATAGGGTAACGGGAGGGGTGACAGATCTCGGATCGGGCCTTCAAGAGTCTTGTCCAGGACATTTTCTTCATCCTCGAGTCGCAAGCGCCTTCGCGGCTTCTCGGGCCTAGATGCTTGCGTTAAGTCTAAGCGCTCACAGGCCTCGGTAATTTCTGGCACCGACGTAGAACGACGAGAATGTCTGGCAGACGTATCGGTTTGAGAAGCGTCCTTCAACACCCTTCGTTGTTGGTTCTCAAGTTTTCGGCTGAGAAACTCAACTTCAACCTCAAGAGCACGGGTTTGCTTCACCTCGTACTCTAGGCGACTGTTCTCGCCCTCGAGTCTGCGCACGCGGTCGCGAAACTCCCGATTCTCTTCCGACACCTTCTTCAGCTGCGACGCGAGCACATCGAATGTCGCTACCTTGTCACGAAGGTCTTCGAGCTCGGCCGCCTGAAGATCGATCAAGCAAACATAATGGAAATCAACGACAATGCAAGTCTAATTGAATACCTAGCATTGAAATAACCTAATTCAAGCACATACTTTATATATATATATATATATATATATATATATATATATATATATATATATAAGAGTAAACTGCATTACAACACGCCAGAAAGTCTTCCCCTCTAAACAAGGCTGGTCACGCTACAGATACAGCCACAGATCGATTGGGTTATCCAAAATGCGTACACGCATGCACGGCTTAAGCATATACAATATGCTTGTACGACTATGCGGCACGCGCCAGTAGGGCAGCCGCCGCTCCATTACTGACCTGTGCCTGCAGCAGGACGTTCTGCTCGGCAAAGGATTCGCTCTGTTCGGCGAGACGTTCACGAAGCATGCGTAGTTCTTCAAACGCGGATTCAGTGTGCTCGTTACTCTTGCGAGACTTCCGTAGTTCGCGGCGGCGAATAGCCTCCTCGGTCTCACGTTGAGCAATTTCGATTTCGCGTTCCTCGAATTCGATAATTCGATCCTGCATTGTTAGCGTATCGGCGCACGCCGCCACAGCCTCCATACGGGCTGCCGCCAGTTCCTTCTCGAGGGCAGCCACCTGCTCGCAAAGCATCGCCTTTTCGGCGTTCGTCTGCTGCAGAAGTGACAGCTCGCCACCGTTCGAAGCGAGCTGTTCCTCGAGGCGGGCGATTGTTTCATTCAGTCGTTGGACGTGCGCCTCCATCGTGTCGTGCTCGGCCAAGGCCTTCTCGAGGTCGCTGTCCTTCTCGCGAAGCTCGGCCTTGATACCCTCCAGTTCCTCCTGTAGCCGATGTATGTTGATCTGAGTTTCGGCGAGGAAAGCTTCATGGTCCTCCTCGCTTTGCCTGATCATCTCGTTCAGCCGATGAACTGCAAGGGAAAACAACCAATACCAGATAAATGTTATTGTATATTCGTAAATGTAATTACCAGAAGTATCGGAACAAACTGCAAAACTAGATCTTTCGGAATCGACTTCACAAGCATCTCAAACTGTGTAATTTCATGACTGATTCAAGCACGACAAAAATACAACTACAAAAGAACTTAGTCTAATCAGCTAAGAGTTACTACTCACCCTCATCAAGGAGTGTCTCGCGATCTGCCAGGTCAACTTTGAGCGACCTCACTTGCTCCTCAAGTTCACGCTTTTCGGCTGCAAGAAGTTGAGCTTCTGCGATTTGCTTCTCGGTGCATTCGCGCACTTCGTTCTGCATCAGACAACTCTGCCTTCAACTGAGCCACAAGTTCAGTTTCCTGCTGAATAGTCTTTTTTAGGCCGCGAACCTCATCGCACTTCTCCTGCAACTTGTCCTGCCAATAGCCAATTGTGTTCTCGGGACGCACCACTCTTTCCTTATCATCGCCCTCAGTAGTTCCCTCTTTCGGCGGAAACTCTGGAAGATAGCCAAAGCGTTCTCGATATAGCCCGATCTCCGGCCACAGCTTTTCCGTAAGGTATCCTTGAAGCTTCGCATACCCATCCTGCTCGTAACACAGATAATCGTCATAATCATTATGAATACTTTCTTCATCAAATAGCTTACCTACCACAAAGGAACCCAAGGGACGCATCTT
Organism: Dermanyssus gallinae; assembly: GCA_003439945.1. Lineage (NCBI taxonomy): Eukaryota > Metazoa > Arthropoda > Arachnida > Mesostigmata > Dermanyssidae > Dermanyssus > Dermanyssus gallinae. Next base: position 15,630 of record QVRM01002763.1, read on the forward strand.
GAGGCATTGCGTGCTAGGAAAGCTAACTCTGACAGCATGAGCCCAACACATTATCGATTCAAATATCTACATTAAAATATTATATAGACAAATGTCGTTACCAGAATGCTATGCAATTATACACCAATGTTGAGTACAGAGTACCAGAATACTATGCAACTGTACATCAGTGTGGTTTTCATAGAGTGTTAGAGTCCTCAGAAGGAAGTGCCTCGTTTGGCGTCGAACACAGCTCTCTCACTGGCGTTTGCTCATGATGGTACACCGATGGCCAGACCTCAAGGATTATCACACGACAATAATAGCGTCGAAATCATTCTTTCGGTTTCTAACAAACCACTTCATGGCAGTAACCTGTGACTCTCAATACACACAATCACGATGTTTTCTCGTCTTGTTTTCACACTACCTCGATAGTACACGGCTCGATGAGACCTACCCTGTATTTAGTGTACTTGTTCTTAAATGTCTGGATTTCCTCTGAAAGCTCTTCGACAATGTCCTTGTTGTCATCTTCATACAGCGCACGCAGTTCCGCCTTTTCTTTGAGGAACTTCTCGCGTTGTTCCCGTATGCGGTCTTGATACATATGGCCAATGTTGACCTTCGATTCTTCAAGATCCTTCACCAAGGCCTTAAGGCGAGCGATCTCGTCCTCGTTGGCTTGCATCATCTTTTCGGCCTTAAGGATGTCGGAGGCCATATTTCTAAAATAGGACGCCTTAATTTCTATATAGGCTATTCCATGGCGAACTGTTCTCTGCCGCACGGCGTCCTGCCAGTTCTCGACCTCGTCGCTGTCGTCGCCGGCAGGTCACCTTAAGCGGGCTGTTCTCGATGCATCCCTGAGTGAGGCGGCGAAGCTGTCGCAATCGGTCAAGGGGCCGCTCCGGTGCCTGGACGATCTCCGAGGCGATCGCCGAAAAGCGGATCGTATCCATTGTCTCGTCCTGCAGATGCACGTGCGGGTTAATGCAGATGATCAGACTTACGTAGCCGCCCAGCGTGAAAAATGGATTCAGCATCCGCGTGAGCTTCGAGTCGCGAACCGGGGCCGGCATGCACTTGTCCTTCTTTCGCAGCGCTTCCAAGCAGCGACCAAGCACGAGAAGTGAACTGTTGATCGCGCCGGCCTGCTTCAGCACAACGCCGGACGAGCCGGTCTTACTCTGGCGCTCACTGCCGGCCAAGTCGCTGATCACGAACTGATTTACCAATGGTTCGGCCAGCGCCGCGCCCCAGTGTACCATCTTGACGACGAAGACCATGTGCGACCGCGAAGACGTGTCGTTGAGCTTCGTGGCAGCCTTGGCCAGGCTCTGTTTGGCGACCTGCAGTAGACCAAACGCCTCGGCAGCCGAGCTCACCGGTATCTGAATGAGGTCCTTGACATACGTCCGATTTTTCGCGTCCTGGCCGATCATCAGTCCTTTTCGCTTGTTTCGGGGGCTGACGTCCAGCAGGTCGGTGATGACCTCGTTGTAGATCTCGTACACCGAGATCCACACCGAGCACGAGTCGGCGCCCGGCGCTGACAGAGACCGCGATTTGGACAGATCCAACGTTGTGTTGGCAAACGCATACTGATCGAATCCCAAGTGGCTGCCCTTGGTCTTTGCGAGCAGTGAGCTCTTTGTTCTCTCTAGCTCGCTAATGTCGGCCATCGAAAGCTCCTGCACGCCATCGAACAGTGTCGGTCTGTACACGAGGCTGGAGTTGGCAATCTTCGAACGGTACGAGCCGAAAATCTTCTCCAGCGTGCGCGGGATAACGCCCGGATTTGTGTGGCCACCCATGATAGTGTAGGTCTTCCCTGAAGACGTCACCCCGTAGGCAAACGTCATCACGTTGGCGCCATCAAGAAATTTGTCCACCAGCGGAGCAGTTGTCACGTTGAATACTTCTTCCTGGCTGACAACACCCGAGAAGATATGCGTGAACGTGGCCTTCTTATTAGCTCGACCGGCTAAAAAAGTGAGAACATAAATGTTAGAATTGTATCTCGAATGACATTCATGCATAGAGACGATTCCCTTATCGTTCGTCTATAAATGGCAACAAATAAACACGATCGAAACCAGCTAATGCGTCAAACAAAACGACAAATCATCACGAAAGCGAACATGAATATTAATACTTCCAAAATACCAAAAAATAAAATATTAACTGCGATCGGTGATGAGTTATTCACTACACGTAGCATGCATATACATATATATATATATATATATATATATATATATATATGCTGAAGGTAAGCTGGTTCACTTAGACAAAATGTCCCGTGCACTGTATTCAAGATAGAAGAACTGAAAGACACCACTAAAACACATTTTTGATCTATTATCTATTCGATGTTGTGCAGTACCTGTTAATTAGAAAGCGCCTTAATTTACCGAATGAAGGGTGGAAAAGAGACTAAGTAGGCGATGACGCCCACGAAACCGCCTTCACGCCAGCCGAACATATTACTGATTGTTTTAAGTATTGCAATACATTTTTGTAAAAATATTATTTGGCCTCTGCGAGTGTCCATTGTCACATACACAAAAGAAACTGTCGATAAGATCAGCATTTGCAAGTTGAGATAGTACTCGTGCGTCGTTTTTCTTCAGTAGAATCGAGTGCGACGAAAGGTCATAAGCATTCGGCTCGATATCGCATATTCTACTAGAGTTTTTTAGGAATTTTCTTTGAACATTTTCAATCATGCCTATGTGTGTGCACAAGTATGGGCTCCAGACGGATGAACAATAAAACAGATAAAATAGTAGCACAATTGCTTTATACTGGCGAATATACACATTTGGCCGTTGATGATAAAGCAACGGCACAGCATGTTCACTATTTAACAATACGGCCTTAAGAAAATTATAAACAAAACGTTACTAACCGTAACCCGTAACGTTTTGCGTATAATTTTCTTAAGGCCTTATTGTTAAATTGTGAACGTGCTGTGCCGTTGCTTTATCATCAAGGGCCAAATGTGTACCTACCTATTAGTTACCATTAGTTACTTAGTTACCTCACCATGGTTTGTCTCGACAGTTGTGGCGTCGATCACTTTGATCGAGAGGTCTTCGTCCTCCGTCGGCCTAATTCGAAGGTAGACGGGAATACTTTCGCGAACCTTGTCCTCGGCGGCCGCCGCAGCTCCGAAGTCGATGCGACACGGAACATCTAGCGCCGAAGTGTCCATCTCTGGACGGTGGAAAGCTCGAAGCGTTTTTGCTTGATCACTGTACCACCGCCTTCAACTAGGCGAAACCAAAGACGCAAGCAGAAAAACCTCCGACGCGGGACGAAGCGAGGACCACCCAGTACGACGGGCGGGACTCAGACACAGCGACAAGTTGTGTGGGGCCACCTGTGGGCAAAGGAGCAGAGGAAGGAGTATGAGCTTTAGGGGGTGGTAGGATGACGAGCCGTCCGCAAGCTCGCACACTATTTAGTATCGTGAAGCTGAACGCTGGCGCCAAAACGCATTTGAAACACTTACAAGACGAAAATGTAGTAAACATACGGGTATAAAAAAAGCAGCTCCACCCTATCATGTCGTTTTGAGTGTCGATACATATATATATATATATATACACACACATATATATATATATATATGTATATATTCAAATATGTATACACACACATATATACACGCGCGCGCATATATATATATATATATATATATATATATACACGCGCGCGCATATATATATATATATATATATATATTGGTTTGAATCGATCTACATTATTCATCGAAAGGCTTACCCAATGGTAACTATAACGATTTAGTCGAGAGACTTAAGCCGAAGTAACAAGTAAATATGTTATTAAGCTCGATATACTACTATTCGGGAATTTACTATGACTCTCTATCTAGCGCGCCCTCCGCGCGCGAACTTTGCGTGCGCCGGGCACCTTCTATGCCAAATAAAAGTTGGTCAAATTGTATGTGCTCGCTATAGTAACACTTTCCGGATTCGAAGCACTGGATTAGATTCGACGACTGTAGATTTTGGTCTTAACAGGGATAGGTTAGGACTGCGAGTGAATCCCGGTCGGTACAAATTCATTTGTGGTATCAGCCCGATCCTGCCTTGGATGAATGGGTACAAACGCAAACCTAGAAGGTAACTAAACCTCTAAAATCAACCTACACATAAACAACACTATACATAGATTCGAGCGAGAAAATACACTTGAATCCAAGTATTGTTTTTTTGTTGTTACCTATTATGAAACAATAATAATAATAATAATAATAGTTATTATTATTACCATTATTATTGCTATTATTATTATTATTATAAATAAACATAACAAACACAGTTCTGCGAGCGGTCTCGGCCTTACTGGAGAGTATTTTTGTACCGCGCTGTCATGGATTCGATTCAATTGACAGGACACAAGGCGCACACACAGCGACATTAGTGGCGCTGTTTTTTCCGTTTCGATTCGTTTCACTTTTCTAACGGTTATCGCCCGTCGCACGAAGTGCTTTACTTTTAGGTTGCTTTACTTGCACACTCACTCAAATCACTGTGTCAGATCACTGCGATTTCGGCACACACGATACGACAAAACCGATACGAGCTAACGAACTTATTGTACGAGTTGATGAGCCGCCAGACCAGTTCGGGCATGCCCGATGCCCGAAGCACCGCAACTTCCGCCTGTCCCGAACTTCTCCCAACGGATTTCCATGGACGCCGCCAACGACCCTTAAGCAGCCCCCCCCTCCCGAGACCAAGTGCCGTCTATGTGTGTCGGTTTATGCAATCTATCCAGCAAGCAAGCAAGCTATATTGGGTGCTTCTTAACGACGACGACGACGACAATGTCTACTTACACAGTACTGTCAGTTGTCCCGTGGACGACGACGACGACGATAACAACTCACACACACAAAGCGAGCCCAACTGATTTCAAACTGACAACCATCGCTCGTCGTCGTTGCTCATTGAGCACCAAGCAGGGCAGGCGCCGGCTTGATCGTTGTTGTCGAGGCGGGGTCCGGTCGGTTTGAGATCTCAGCGGCTCTCCTCTCATACAGCGGCCCGCGCGTTCAAACTGCTTCTCGCCATTTTTGAGTGTGGCGCGCCAAACGCGTTCGGCGCCGCGTCACTTCCGGGTGTGCGACTGACGCGGCGGCAAACCAGCGGCGGCGGCCAGCCAGCCAGCTCGCAACCGAACAGACCAACGGAGATAGAAGGGCTCACACAAGCTAGTTAGATCTCTATCATTATTATTATTATTATTATTATTATTATTATTATTATTTTTTATTTGTTCCTCTATTTTGAAACTAATTTAGTCAGAACTGGTCACAGTGTGCCATTTCTAACTAGGTTGGTATTAAATTATTAATAAAAAAGTATTATTATTATATAAAATTAAATAGGTAATTGATGTTTTTCGTCAAGTTTTGCAATGTATGTATTATAATTGTATTTAATCGATATCCATTGATCTGGTTGAGAGAATACAGTCGTGTTTTCGCTGCTGGTTTTTCGGTAACTCGACAGCAAAACAGCCAACGCCTGGTCCACCTGTTGCACGCGCGTCGCTCTGGCAAATATACACTGCGAGTCACTGGGAACCCAGGATAAAGCCAGATTAGCGGATCACACTGACCCAGACGCTCGGAATTGCATCCTTATGTATTTCTTCTCTGGCGTCATAGTTCTATTTCGAAGAGATAACCTATTCGTGATGCGTTTACGCATCTTGGCGGGTGGTGGTTGTAAGGCTCGTTAGTAAGTGAGTGAAGTTAGTAGCATATAAGACCGCAGCAATATATATATATATATATATATCCCGTACACGGGCATTAGTCTTACGGAAAAACAATTAAGTTATGGTCATCGCACATGTTATTAATAAAACGCACTTATATATATATATAGAAAATATTGTGATGATTTATTAATCATTTGCAATACGTTTGCACACTCGGCAGTGCTCGCCTTTATATATATATATATATATATATATAATATATATATATATATATATATATATAATATATATATATATATATATATATACATAAAGATATATATATATATATATAAAGCATTGGTGAATAAGGTTCCACCTAGTATATTGGCTCCCCGGGTCTTCCGGGTGCAGGAGCGGCACTATGGCTCGGTTTGCTCTGTGGCGGTCTTTATGCGAGGACAATACAGCAAACGGCTGCGAACGAGGGACGAAGTTGCTTGCTTTTAGACAGTGATTAGACATCAAGACAGTTGAAAGACGTTACGGCAGTAGCAGCAACAGCAGCAGCTGTTGCAGGAATTGTCCTGGCATAGCGCATGAACTATGCGAGAATAGCCGATCGAAACGCCGGCACGGGACGGCTCTGACAGCTCTAACCGGCTTTTGTAAGTGACCCTAGATGAACATATCTCGAATCGAAAGCTAACTATTAGGCGCTACAAGGTTTGCACGAATTGTAGTTACCCCCCCAAAAAAACGCCTGGAATTCTAGAATTCGCCTGATATCTACCTCATATGTTGTCCTATGGTGCTTGCTACTTGTGAGTTGTATTTTTGCTGCTGCCAGGAGACATTTAATGATTTATTTGCTCGGCACTAAATGGCAGTAACGCTAGTAATAACAATAGCAAGAATCAATAGTTTGGATGATTTAACATTTGCTGCCACAATAGTGCTTCATATGCACGTCTCTCCGAAGTGAAGTTTTTGCAGTATGCAATTCTGAAAGGCATGCAATCGTTTGCAACTTTTTGCTTTCGGTTTGCGAAGTTGAGCGAGTCCAGCTGATGCCTATCCTTCTAGGTTAACTAGGGCGTCGTACTATCTTTTTAACATTTACTGCGATTTCCGCTGTAGAGTTAGAGAAAATAACACCATAGGGTCGTGTCTGAGCTAGTTCTGGAGGCATGGCCGATAGACACATGGTTCTTGGCAGAAGCGATTCATTCTAAGATAAAAGAAATTTGTTTTTAGACCGTGACACGTCAAGTGCGTCGGCGTCAAGTCCCAAACGATCCCGATAAGAGTGAGTTCTTGGCATGTACGTAAAATTGCATTGTAAACACCACTTCTATTTACTCATTGATACATTACCCACTGTACACTATGATTGACTTAGTGCGACCCAAAGTTACATCAAATGTATGTAAAATATGTCGAAAGTGAAGGTGCTCAATGTTGCCACTTTGCTTAAGTTATAACCAGATTTTAAGATAAAGGTTTTACTTATATACCGCTCTATGTCAGTTTAAACCGCATGAAGGTGCTCAATGTTGCCACTCTGCTCAAGTTAAGGACACATTTTAAGATAGAAAGGTTTTACTTAGATACCGCTTTAAGGCAGTTCAAACCGCAATCTGCAAGGTATAGGAAATAGTCGTGTCGATATGGGTAGACTTAGGGACTGGCGTTTTTTTTTTTTTTTTAGAAACACAAATCACGTCAAATTTGGTATTTGGTTAGCCCTGTTTTTTTAAATAATAATTTTGCGTTAATCACGCATTTAATTAACCGCTAAATGAGCATTAAGAAATTTTATATAAAAGTTAGCATATTTATGTATTAGGCATAAATCACAAAGTGGACATTAAGCAAGTTTAATGTGAAGTTGGTGCTTTGCGTCACCCTCTATCGTATTTAGAAAATGTGTAAAAACAGCTTTACGAATCCAAATGTGTGTCACACGTAGGTGTTATGTTAATATGTGCTGTATTTCTTCACAACCCAACAACATCGTTACTGCAATCTTTTTGCGAGCGGATATATACAGTACGAAGACCGATTTATTGAAGATAAACATTTTTTAACTGTACAAGTCAAACAATACTGAAACAAAGTGCCTGAAAGTTGTTTGTTACTCTCGCTAAATGTCACGCATTCGCCCGCAGCTTGATTATCTAGCAGGAATAATTGGATTTTATGGTTTATTGGTGTTCGACATTTTTTAACAGCATATATATATATATATATATATATATATATTATTCGGTAATTTCCGCTCGGTGTAATTTCCGTTCACTCCAAATGCAGAGTGCTGTGCTAATGACAAAACCCCAATTTTTTTTGGAAACGGACTCAATGCAATGGCTGAGATGTGCGAGCAAGTCGGTAACAATTGAATGGAATGTATGTCGTGCTGTAATTAATTAATCCGATAAAACGCGTTCTAATGTTTCAATTGAAAAAAATGCAATTTATTCACACTGTTTTTTTGTTCTATTCTTAGTGGGTCCGGCATCGGTTTGGCTTATATCCTGATTTTCCTTCAATCGGAAGCGTTGGCCTCTAAATGTCTTATATAAAAAAATTATTTACATACGGATCTGTATCGGGGAAATGTCAAACTTTTCGTCGACGCAGCACAGAGGAGGACGTCATAGCCTGTCATTTATAGCTCCGTCTACAAACAATAAGGCATTTAACTATTACGGAGTTCACGTTTTTTTTCTCGCACTTATTGCAGGATTGCATCATCGCACGTTTGTTCTTTTAGCGGCGAAACAGCGGTAGGTGGAACGCTATGGATTCGGTTCTCCTGCTGACCTCTGACAAGTTGTCGCTGTGCGTCAGGAGCACTAATGGCCGATTCAATCAGGTATTCATATAACTTTATGTAGTATATTCAATTTTGTGCTATAGAGTACGTGCTCTAATGATTTAAGCCAATTGGGTGCCGTAATAGTCACCTGCTTTCTTTCTTGATGGAATTGTCCAAAGCTAAACTGAGGTGCAACCTGATGAGTGGTACACAATGGTACTCACAATATGTTTTCTAAGGTTAGCGCGTTTTCGTTGAGGTATAAGTGAAAGCATAAACACAGGTGTTGAAAAAAGAACACTCTAGCAGAAGAGAAAGCAGCAGGTGCTCTCGTCTTATGTTTAGTGCTTGAGTTCACTTCTGATCTCCATTAATTGATTGAGCGAGCGAGCAAGCAATTCGGCAAACATGCCCTTGAGAAACTCAGAGTGCACAATAATTACCTAACTTTAAGCTTTTCTTGTTATCATTATTGATACTATAATTATTAATGATATGTGACTCCGTGTTGATTCGATCAATAGTCGTATATAATAACAATGGTAATATAATAATAAAAAAATGCAATCTAGGTTTAGTGGTGTTTGGTAGTTTAGCGATTTTTCAAATTAATGTCAGCTGGGTTACGAGCAAATTAAATATATGTAGAAGAATAGATGGCACCACTGGCTAATTTCGCATGATCAGTGCATTGCTTTGAAATTATTATTTGGAATATATATATACATATACATATCGTCTTCTTCGTGACGAAATGCTGTGATTCGTCTGCAGGTGTCATCGATTCAGCCGCGTGACCCGGCTTCGTTGCGAGATGTTCAGGTGGCGCCCGATGGCCGACAAGGTGTTGGCGATCAGTTCGAACCCCGAACATGGAATCTGTTTTGCCTGCTTCACGAAGGGACAAGATCGTTGGCTCTACTTCGACTACTTTCCGTCGGAGGTAATTGCTCCTAGTAGTTATGATTAGCATAACTACTTGATGATAGCAACATTTGATTGTCTTCGTTTTTACTGTTTTGTTAGCTCTACATTTAGCTCTAAATTATTTGATTTAGCTTTATTATGACCGCCGATTTTGATTTAAATTTTTTTTGCAAACTGTTTGTTCTTGTAGTCTCAATGTGACTATATGTCTGCCGGACGCCAATACGAGTATCCTTTGACGAAGCAGCATTTTGCGGTCTGGCCAGACACATTGCTATAACAAAAAATGTAGTTTCACTCTCACTTCAAAACAAGAACTTTCCCCCCGTCCTAATAAGGGTCATACTGCCACACCCTATATATATATATATATATATATATTGCAACTCACATGGACAAGCCTTAAGGCGTTTCGCGTAGAAATCAACAAGCAGGAGCGTTATTAGGTTCTGAATCACCTGACTGATGTTACTAAAGGTAGCAAATTCTGCAACCTTTGTTTCACCGATTTCAAGGAGTCTGTTTTTGATCGCATTGGGGTTTCCATTTAGACGCTAAATGCTTCCTTACTCATTTGCTTATTACTGATGTCATCGCTTACCGCAATTTTGCTTGTTGTTTCATGTTAGATTAACATCGTCGTAATTTTGTCTTCTGATGTGGCCATTGTTCTGCGCTTGATATTTTCGCGGATTTCAGTTTCGTGTTACCTGTGGCGTCTTTTCTCCAACGAGGAATCATCTTGTGTATTTTGGCACAAGCAATGGAGGCATTGTGCAATTCAACCTGAAAACGAAGTTGCACACCTTCCTTACCAAGGTATAAAACGATTAACGATATGCTCATAAAACTAATTTACTCTTCGGCCGTGTATAGGACGTTGCTATTAGCTGAAATTAAATTGAGGCGTGAATCTCTTCCAATAGCAGTTTTGCAGTGCACTATTTCTGCGAGTGCACGACGTTAGTTTTAATCTCTACTTGCTTAGGAAATAATTAGTTCAAACAAAGATACCTGTCCTTTAGTCGACATAACTTCGATCGAAGTTCTTAAACACATAGAAGTTCGCCGTGGGCGAAGTTCTCAAATTCATAGTTAGCCGTAGCCTCTTCTTACAGCTTCTGGTAGAGCTTAATGGAATGAAGCTTAACTGGAAAGATTACCAAACGCTATCTTTCTCTCTCATTAACAATATAAATACGTTACGTGCATTTGCCAAGTGATGATAGTAGTGTCACTAGATGCTCATTAGTCGCCTTGGTGAATTAAACGCCGAGCGATTTGGCTATATTGACGAGGAGGAATTATGAGTGATAACGGTTATGTGTGATGATCTCGAACTGCTTTTGTAGGGGCGACATGGGGCGAATCTGCCTGTAAGCGCCATCGATGTCAACGCTGTCGGCAGCCATGTAGCTGCGGCTGTTGGGGGAGCGTTACTCGTACACAGTTTGCGCAATAAAATTGATACCTTCATCGAGTACGATACCTCTCAGGTAAGAATACGATTAAGATCACATCATATTCCTGGTATACTCCTGGGTCAGTCGGCAAGTAAGATAAAACAGTAACAACAGAAAATCAATGAAAACTTATTTTTTAATTTCTTGGTCTAGTCTACTTTTAGTTCCATAGACGTCACCCAGCGGTATTCGAATTTCTCTATCCTATAAAAAATTGAGACTCTCGAGACGAAAATAAAATACCTTATATATATATATATATATATATATATATATATATATCGGTGATCTCGACTAACAATTGACTGCTTTGTTGGCCGGGATGGCTTGCAGAATGCAAAGATTTTGCTACGATTTCATCCGACACAACAGTTCGTTCTCGGCGTTTTCTCGCTGGCTGAGGGAGCGACTGTGATGGACTTTTCATCGACGGTCACCCAGGTGAGCGCAACTTTTCTTTAAATATATTTTTTTAAGTTGTATTTAAAGAAAGGTTGCGTTTTTCAAATAAACAACCAAACTTTTCTTTAAATGAAATGTTTAACTTTTTTACAAATATGTTATTATAAATTATTTATTCTTTATCAGTCACTAATAGCAGTTATACTTTAAAAAGTATTTTAATTTATATATATATATATATATATATATATATATGAAAAAATAGTATATTTTGAAATTTAAACATTTTTCGTCATTTCGATAGCTCAAGAGGGCAAATAAACGCTATGAATGTTTATCTACAGCAGATCCTGTGAAAATTAGTCACAGTGAAAGAGTATATAAGTATTACGCTTATCTACCCTTGATCAAAATTGTGTGTATGTACGTATATATATATATATATATATATATATATATAAATATATTTGTGTGTGTAAACTATTGTACAGGCGCCACCTCCATCATCTCGCTGGAAGGCGGTTGTGGGCGAGTCGCATACATGCGATCCATGCGCTCTGCTTTGGGCTGGCACATCGGCACTCATTACTGTCGGCGTAGCTGGTCGTGTAGTACGTTACTCTAGCAAAGGGTAAGTATATATATAGCGCCATTGAAAATAAAAAAAAAGTTGTAGTTTGTGTATAAAAAGATTGTAGACGTGAGCGCTTCTTGACCCAGATAGTAAAGTAGGCCAGTATCGTTTATGTACAATATTGTAAATGACTGACATATTTCAATCGTTTTTGCGACGGTGTGTGCTGCTGCTACTGTTTATGCTGTTACCTTTGCCCGCCGGCGTTAAACAGCTGCAGTGAGCTATACCGGCACGCTTCAAAGATTTCTAGCGCGACAGTGTTTCGCGAGGGAACCGAGATTCTGTTGGGTCTCGCAGACGGCGTCGGCTGCCTCGACCTACGCAAACGGGAACTGCTCTGGACGAAGAACATCGGGACAGCTAAAACGGTGGTGATGATGTCGCGAGCGAAACCTCACGTACGTTTACTATGTTTACTGCTAGTAAACTTATTCTATATATTGTTGAGCCCGGTGGCGTGGTGCATTCCGCCTGCGCCTCGCAACCGGAGGAGACACATAGATAGCGCGGGTTCGAGCCCCACCGTTGCACATTTGTATCTATGGGGGTCCGTCTATAAAGCGATGCGAAAAGCAGTCCCGTGGACGTTAAATCTTGGCTGAGGGTCAGCCCGAAAATTAAAAAAAATTATTCTATGTATTAGGACATGTGCAAACATTTTTGTTGGTATGTTTTTGCATCCATCCGTGTGTCCCGCCGGTGGTGTCAGCATGAGAAAGGTAGATTTCGAATAAAGCAAATTTCGCCTAATAAACATGTGGCCTCAGTTCTAGTGCCAAAGAAAGGTTTGGAAAGCTCTCTGGTAGGCGCAAAAATGCTGAAGACTTCGTCATTGGGGCAGAAAAATCCACACATTTAGTATAACGCTGGATTTAACGGTTAGTAAACGAAACTGCACAGGGGCCTGTGAGCAAGCCTTTAACCATTATTATGGTGCTCTACAAGTTTATATTACTTCTAATCTGTGCAAGTGGGTTCCCTTACACACCGAGTTACATCAAGGAATTAGACTGTTTGTCTAGATACATTTTACCCTACACCCGCCACAAAACCTCGTATTTGGAACATTTGTCTATTTTCGATGAAACACTGGTATTTCACAAGAATGATGGAAACTCTGCCCAGAGCGCGTTAGGAATTTCTAGTAGTAAACCAAATTTAATAAATATAAACCCGCAAAATATCTGTTTGCGCTGTAGGTAAAACAGTAAAAACGTTTGCGTGCTAAGAGCATCATGTGTGCTTCAGCTTTGCTACTACATTCGCTTCAGCAGCGACTGCGGCTGCATGTATAGAATGGCGGCAGCTTATTAACAGGGTAGTTTAGAAGAGAGTGAGTTGTGTGTCAATACCTGTCAGTTTATCGGAATTAGGATTTTTCAATTTCATAATATGCTCGAGTATGCTTGCGTTGACAGCTGCCCGTGGCGAGAGATTCGTCGGGAGTCGAATCGATGTATCCGCAGACGGAGCCTGCCTGTCCGGAGACTCGTCGAAGGATTTACGCATTGTACGTTCACGTGAGGATCTGTTTTAAGACTATATGAAACCCGTTTGTCTCAACTTGCAATTTACGTTTAGACTAATTTTATTTTAAATTAAACATTTTAGTGGATATTGCATTATACATTATGTGAACCCCACATCCGGTGTGATGCTGATTTGCTCTATTATACTTGGGTCGTATTTCAGTTACGATTGCATCGGCCACCAGGGAGCCCACGACTGAACCAGGCGGTCATGTCCTGATTTCTCCACTCAGAGGAGATAATCTATTTGAGCAACCAGTTGACGGTGAGCTCACTTGAGTCATTTCATATATAACATCACGTAACTACTGCTAAGAATGTTCACAGTAAAGCCATACTGTTACAAACTAAAATCTTTTCTACAGAATCGCTATCACCGTTCGTCGTTTGTCAGACTTCCATTATGACTAAGGACAAGCAAATTCACCGTTGGAACGTAGTTTTCAATGTGTTTGCTACAGGGATAAAATGAGATGTTAGGCTCAATCATATGTATTCAAATTGTTAGTAACACATTATTGTTTTTGTTTTATTTGATTAATATGGTTATTGGTAATGCATTCATATTAAAATTACGGTTAGCGTTAATGTATGCGTTTGCTTAAATAATACGCGTGACATGGAGTATAAGACAGGTTTCTAACAGCTGCGTTTGCGTATTTTGCACACTTCTTCTAACGTGGGTTGCTCTATTTGCTTTTACTTGCTTTTGTATATTATATATGTATATATATATATATATATATATATATATATATATATATATATACGTTGAATGCTACGGTAAAAGAGATCTCGCGACCACCGATAAGACTCTGTCCACGATTCTTCTCGCGGTCTCGTAATATTAATACAATAATAATATATGACGTATGCAACAGCTCTTCGCTATAGACAACCTAACGTATTTTGGGTTGACTCTCAACACTTAACGTCCACGGAAAAGAAGCTTCATAAGACAGACCCCAATAAATACAAATGTACGACAGTGGGGATCAAATCAGTGCATCCATGTGTCTCCTTCGGTCGCAAGGCGAACGCGAATGCACCACCACGCCATCGGGCTCGTCACCGCAGATAACCTAGTTATTATTATTGTGACTGTTGCGATTCTACTACTTGTTTCATGTTATATTGTTGGGATTCCGGTGGTGGGCGAAATAATTGCTATAATAAGTTTCGTTGTTGTGGCAGATATTATTAGTGACTTGTACGAATGTGGTCCGTCATTGCAGATAACAAGATGAAGCGCAGGAGCTCCTTAGGATCACTCATTTCGCCGCCACGAAGCTCTCCGGCAGCAGCTTTTGGCGCCTCAACTACCGCAACTGCCACCGTTAACTTTACTAGTACTCTTCCCTCACGACGAAGTGCCACTGTAGCTTCACCAAACCTTCGTAAACCGAATACTGGTACCAGCAAATGTGGTCCCACAGCTACTGAAGGTAAGCCCTCACAATCATACAACACTAAGCATAGTATTGTGCTTGTTGTATATATTATATATATATATATATATATATATATATATATATAGTGCTCTCTATACTCTCCCTATACTGTTATCTCTGTCTTGTTCGCTGTCTGTCTTTGTTTTTCAGTACGCACACGCCCGGGAAGAGTTCAGAAAACCGGTAACTTGCTCAAAACGTTTTGCTTAACTCTGATCTTGCATGTTCTTAACGTAATCACATTCAAGCATTACCGGGTTATAAACTTTCCCGGGACTGCTTTTCTCATTGCTTCATAGACGGACCCCCAATTATACAAATTTGCAACGGTGGGTTCAAACCCGCGCACCTATGTATCTCCTTCGGTCGCGAAAGCGCAGGCGAATGCACCATGTCACCGGGCTCAACTAGGTTAATGGGTTACTCGATAAAGGGGTCTTCGTGATCCACCTACCTATTTATTATATGTCGTGTCCGGGGCTACGTTCACTACTTTGTCTTCTTGATTCTGTTTCTTTTCGTTTGTCACTATTGACTACGGTTCAGTGGCAGCGCTCTTGGGCGCCATCGCTTGCCTCGTAGCATTAAGGTACTCAATCGTATATTGACCGCCTTGTGGTATTATTTTTATTAACAAAAGTAGCGAATAAGTAATATATATAAAATAATAATAATTTTTATTAACAAAAGTAGCGAGAGTAACGGGCTATTCACGGAGGTCTATGTTAACGTTGCTTTCAGACTCGCATTTTCTGGAGACTACGCTCAAAGAGAATGAACATCACATCCTGCAATCAACTGTTCTACATGCCGGTTAGTCGCTGTTTGACTGCTGTTTTCTCGTTCGTCGCCGACGATTGACGTAAGGCTGTTAGATAATTCGACCACAATATTTACTGAACGAGTCCACGCAGTTACACTGAAACGGCCTTTTCGCATTTTACTTGTTTCGCACTTGGAACCATCTGCGCTCGGGGATTCATATTGTGCCCCAGACGCTAGGGCGCCATGGAATGGCAGCCATATGCTTCCCATAATCCCACAAGAGCTTCACAAATTCAGACGAATAAGTTTGGCGTCTTGCTACGCGTGAACTGACACATAGGTGTTAGGTAATCTTTCTTGCGCTATTAAGAATAATGTTCTAGCGTTTATCATTAGCAAGATTGCCTAGTAGTGTAGCATATTTCCTTTGAAATGCAAATCGAAACTGTTGTAAGTTGCAACAGTCAAGTTACGCATGGAAGTCCGCACTTCTATTTGCTCAAGTTTTGCAACAAGTAAGTAAGGTGCGCCTGGTAATAGTGCATTATTTGACCTTTGTGGCGCGACTGACTTTTAGCGCTGTTGTTGTTGTCGTCGATTCTAATCGTGCTTATCGTACATAGTGAAGGAAATAGCTTTCCCTGTGGAAGACATGGCAGTCCTATTTATAACAGTATAATCTTTTTCTGGACTGCTTTATGTTTTTGCTGTCGATGATGCTAGGCGTGGATCAATTGTATTTTATATCAGTTGTATTGTATTTTACTTATGCCAATTTACCGTAACCATACTATTGCTGTTGCAGATGAAGAATGCCTCCAGCGCAGTGTTGACTTCGGTCTGGATAGCACTTCACCAGTGAAAGGCGCTCGACAGCCGCTTTCACTTGTACAACCAGGTGAGAGCAGTTTCTTCTAGCGCCCGAGAGTCCGTACTTCAAAGTGACATTTGTATTTATAACTATTACCTTATTTGGATGCTCTGATTATTATATATTTGTGCCCAAATGTATTTGGCGGCAGTGAGAGCGCGAATTTATCTCAATGGCTTCACATTAATACAAAAGATCTGCCGGAGTGGATTATTGTTGGCCACGGAGGAAAGTGGTTCCATCATTAGTTGACTTATTATGCCCGCTCAGTGGTGATGGTATACGCAACCTGAGTGCTGGCTTCTGTGATTGCTTACTGTACCTACTACCTAAGATTACTTCGTACTAGCTGGGTATTGTGGTACTGCTTCTGCCATTGATCATTGTTGTTGGTTATAGCTGCAGTTATTGTTGCACGTTGTTGCCTTCTTTGTTGGCAGTGTGACCACCATTCACCATAAGGCGAAACACGCAAATAGCATAAATATTGTTCTAATAATTGTGTCTTGCGCACATGTTTATGTGGAAATGATTGCCCGCCTTCCAGCTTACGTTGCGCCGTTACAAACCCCCATTGGAGCCCGAAACGTAAAAAGTCTTTTCAATAATGTAGACTTCACCCGGCAGGCGGCCCAAACGGAACAAACCAGGTAAGCGTAGCATCCTGTACCGCGTTAAATATTGTACTCACGCCACGTTCAATGGACGGATGAATTGAGTGTCTAATGGGATAAGTAAATGTTTGTGCGATTAAAAAGCGGACAGTGTTTTAATTGCATGACCTATATATATATATATATATATATATATATAAGTTAGACTGAAGGAAAATCTGCTTTTGTTGCTTAGTCCGCTGGCCAGTGTGGTTGGCTCAGCTTTGGAGAAACAGAATAGTCTTCTGGAGTCTCTGGTCGCTTCTACTGGCCGACTCGAAGAGACCATGGCTACTCTACTCGAGGAGGTTCGCGAGCAGGGAGCTACATCTAGACGTCTTGTTGAACATGCCCTTCAACTTGGCAAAATTCACCATCAACAGACCACGGTTCGTAATCCATTTCTAGTTCTGGCTAAATGGCCAAATAGTCTGCAAGTGGCGATTATTTCGGTTAGATAATTACTTATAAATTAGCACACTTCAGTTAATAGATTGTAATTAATCTAATTAAAATGTATTTGTCTGCTTTAGGCACTTCTGGTCGAAATCATGGAAGCTCAGCAAGAGCCATGGATGGATGTGATTGAGCAGGTGGAACACAACAATGCTGCCGCTTCGTCTGTCTCTGACAAGGCCTGTGTCAGAAGCGGATTCATCTAGGATCTCGTTTTTCTTGTCTTTGTTCCTACCAGCGGGACAGACCTTAAACCCTGATTTTCAGAATCTTTTTACATGAGCAGCCGGCTGGGGGCAGGATCATCTTGTTTAACGCTTTTATAAATGTATATTTTTCTGAAGTGGTTTTTAAATGACACTTGTTAATCTTTTCGAAGAGAATTAGTGGTGTCAAACCGATAAAGCTGTCAGTTAGTCAAAATAAACTAGCTTACAACAATTGTGGTGATCCAAACTTCTGTTTTCCACTTTCACTATGCGTTGACAATAACAGAGGAACCTACCTTGCGCAGTTTATAGAAAAGTATGACATTGTAGTATCCAATTATAAACCCAATTATTTACAATAAATAATAAATAAACCAACAAACGTCACAACAACGACGAAATACATTGCAAGGCTCTTGAAAAATGTTTTGGCAGATTCTGTTTACAACACCTTCCACCAGCACTTAGGTATGCGAAATCTAGCTACGCAAGGATTGTCTCGTTTGATAACGGTTTTTCAACATTTAAAAACGTATTCTAATCTTTTTTTCTCTTTGATTTTAGCGTTGCACCTATAGAGTTAAGTTTTGTTACTGTTAATAAAATATACATTAATTTACACACGCCTGAGACGATGGCTTTAAACAGTAGATGATCACGGGCGCATGTTCTTCGATGAAGGCAAAGTGCTTTCCGTTACCAATAAAGGTCATGCTTATTATCTTTTAAAATCTTGTTTAGTTGTGCTTACCCCTCAAATATGATATATCATATCCACTTCAAGCTTAAAAAGGCAAAGTAGCATAGCACTATTGCTCTTAATAGCAGCAATGTTACACTGGCATTATTAGAACGATAGAAGCACGCCGCTGAGGCCAAGCATGTTTAGTTGGCCGCGTTCTTCTCCCATGCGCCGGAGCAGTCTTTAGTCTGCCTCAGCGCGCAGGCAACGCCTGGCAAAAGCGCGCAGGCAGTCTCAATAGCATTGGTGGAAGGTGTAGATTCGACATCATGTTAACTGCGCCACTCTTAAATCCCCCGTCACAACGGACTCCGCGGATGGTTCGGGCCGTTAAGCTTCTCGATGCTACCATTCGTACGCTAAAACTAGGGTTTTCTCTCACGTCAAGTCGCTCCTTTGGCTTTGATTCCGCGCACAAATCCGTGACAACAAACAGTTAGTGGTTGTTTCATCCTCTGCATACGCATTACGCTGCACATGCGTCCCATGACTTATGAAGGAGCTCTTGCTAAAGTGCTTCTTTGATACAAACCAAATCACCTAGTGATGTCAATATTCCACTAATTCTAGAACAGTGACTGACTCGGAATCTAGCGACGCAAATCCACAGAGAATTGTTAGATAATATGCAAAAACCCAACACATTACAACCCCTTTCGTCATTAAGCGCGTGCTTTATATGAGAATAATGTCGTATTATGAATCATTACACACACACACATATATATATATATATATATATATATATATGCCGGTTGTCATTTTGGTATTATTTGTTTAGGTGAAATATGGATAAATGATCATGAGAAGGAGTTACTATAATATCCCGGATTATTTTGCATTTTTCTGTTGTTCTACAAAAAAATAGAGCAGGTGGGCTAGCAATTTACGTTCATAAAGATTATACGATTGTTGATTTTGCAACCAGTGAGTTGATAAATTACGAGTGGGCTCGAGTCAGAAAGATTAATTCAGTATACAGATCCCCGAATAGAGTGGCCTCCGATATTGATAAATTTTTAGAAAGTGATATACTACTAATATAGACTCATACTAGGCGACATGAACATAAACATTCTGGCAGACAACGTATATACGGGCAAGTATCTGGATCTAATGGCGACTTAAAGGTAGTAGTTAAGTTTCAAAGGTATTACAAGAATAGAATCAGGTTCAGCTTTCGATCATATATTCCATAGTTTTTCAAACATGAATGATCCCGATATAAAATGTAGACAGACCCGATCACGCTGCTCTGGCACTCTCGATCTCCGGAATAATCAGACCAAAAGTTAATAATATCAAGACAAAAATGATATATGGTCTCGATCACGTTAGTGATATATTACGTACAACTAGCTGGTCATCTTATTAGAATATATCTGATCCAAATACTGCTGCCGGAACATCTAACGGAATCAGTTCAAAATATAATTAAATCATGCCCTAAGGAATTAGCTGTACGACAAAGCAAGCATAGACCAAGCAAGGAAAACATGGATGTCTCCAGCCGCTGCACACGTGCATAGCCTTGGCTTGCGTTACCGAAGCCAGTCGCGAATCCTCAAGTTTCGGTGTGTCAATAGAAGAACGAGACGCAGCACTGCTGAGTTGGAGTCGGCGTTTTCCACCATGGATGCCTCGACCGACAAAGCGTGCAAGAGATCTTATGCCGTGTTTTTGGCGTGGCAATTCCATGCATGACTCTCGCCATGTTCTGTCAAGTGAGTAGTAACGCGCGCATTATGAGCGAGAGAAAGGTATGCGTTCGTTCAATTCAAGTTCAGTATTTATTTCACCACAAAATTGGTAGACATGCGTTCGTTGTGAGCCGCTACGCCGCACGCTGCGTTTCTGTATGCCAATATGAAATGTAAGCCCTCACATAATACCGACAGACTTTAGCGTCTCGAAATAATGACACATGACAATGCGCTTTATGATTTAATAAACATGCTATGTGCTTGTATGGCGTTCCTGATAGTTATAGACACTAAGGCTATTGTCAATCATTAGCACACGTGGTATTCGCCACGCGGTAATGCGTCCGCTATTTATTTTTGCCGGATATGACATTTTAGTCACACATTATTGTTATTATTATTATTACTTTGCTATGTAACTATAATCTGTAGTAAAAGAGCAAACCAGTTGTACTTAGAAACGTTTTTATTTTGATTGTCGCTCATAAAGCGGCTTGTATGTGACTTGCCCTGTCGCTTAGTGATACACATATGGGACGATGTAATACTTGAATCACAAAACTTTGTGAAAAAGCTTCCTCAAATGATCTAACACAGTCGCCTAAACAGAAAGCCATTACAAATTATATATAATAATTGTTTATCTATGTGTAGCAAATATACACTTGCGTATATATATATATATATATATATATATATATCTGGCGAGAATCAAGGCGAGCACTGCCGAGTGTGCAAACGTATTGCAAATGATTAATAAATCATCACAATATTTTTATACCTAAGTACACCTGTATTGACGTCCGCCGCGCCTTAGTATCGATTTAAAAGGAACACGACTTGCCTACGAAAGGCACGATGAATGCCTACGAAAGGCATGAGAAAGTTAACTGGCCGCATATATATATATATATATATATATATATATATATATTACCACGTATTGCGTTCCCAATTCGCATTCTGCTGTGCCTATCCGTTAATGTAGAAATTAACAAATCACACTGAATTATGTTTCAGAAGATCAAATCAACTATGGATCATGTAAAATTCCCTGAAGATTAAAATAGAAGTAAGAACACAACGAAGGCTTCAATGCCTTGGAGACACCTCGTCAGTAGAACGAACGCGTTGCCTATCACGCGTAAAAGTGAACAAAGTCGTTATGACTGACAGTAGCATCTTAGTGATATTGACGACGACGATGATGGTGATGATGATGACCAGCATCTCGAGAACAGCTGGTCGAAATGAACTCACGTGTACGCAGGTCGCACAACGGGGCCACTGCAAGCACACGTAATTCTCTAGGCGCTGTTTGTTGCTTTCTGGCTGAAACTGTTCGAACGGTACTTTTTTTACAACGATTTTCTCTGGGCGATACGTTCCGCCAGATCCGTGCGGGGGGGGGGGGGGGGGGAGGCTATACAAAGTACATCATTCCTCGCATCGACTTTGTCACCTTCGTGGCTTCGCTGAATTTCTGCATGTTGATACTGGTCGTATCACTCGACGAACTACTGGAGCCGGTCCCCGATGTGGAGCTGCCAAACATGACGCCCTTGATGTGTTCCTTGGCTCGAAACGCGACCAGATGCGCGTAGTAGGCGGGCGCGGGCAGCGACACCGCCCGCGTGCACCGCGCGTACGTGTGGCACAGCGCGTACGAGAAGCGGTAGATCTCCTCGGGCGGGTGGTTGGCGTCGTCGTGCACCACGTGGTAGTGGGCCGGTCGCGACGTGCCCTGCAGGCCGTGATGCGAGCACAGGTAGAAGTCGAAGATGCCGGGATGCACGATCTTGGTGTCGACGACCGAGCCCGGCGGGATGTTGCCCGCCTTGCCGACGCCGTCGCGCGCGTTCGCCGGCTTGAAGCGGACGTGGTGGCGCTTCTGCACGACGATGAACAGCATCGTCGGCTTGTAGTCGCGACTGAGCTCGGCGCAGGCGGCCCGCATCTCGGCCAGCTCGAAGCAGCGCACCGCGTCGAACTGCGCCTCGGACACGCCGTCCCGGTAGACGATGAGTCGCTGCGGCAGCAGCTTGTTGCGGCCGTGGAACGCCTGCAGGCACTCGAGCAACATCTGCTTCAGGCCGACCACCCATTCGATTCGTTTACCATTCGTGTTCCGCTGCACGGAGCAGATTGCGTAGTACTGCGACGGGATGTAATCCATTGACGCTACGATTGCGGTGATCGTCGGCGTTCCGGCGTCGCCTATAAGCCAGCCAAGCGAGTGTTATTAATTAGCTTTCGGCGCGCGGCAGCATCGAACGCCCTATCGACAACACACATACGGAAAGGATTCATTCATATGTATGGCCGCCCATATAAATATGTGCGTGCACTGCGGGTCAGCTAAGAGTCCAGAGCCGACTGTTTTTCTGTGCGCTGCGTGTGTGTTAGACGCGCCATCTACCGGCCGGTCACGACGGTAATGATGAGTGTGCTCAAGTAATGAGTGTGTAACTCGACGCAGTGTGGCGAGATTGGGCTGGGTTGACGTGACTTGTGTAGTGCTTGTGCCGTATGCGATTACACATTGATTCGTATCACATATTCCAACATAGTCGTAGACTATCGACTCATTGTCCCGGTTCAAGTTCCAACCAATGTAAAGCAGTTTTTGTGAAAAATTACTGTTGCACCACCTACCACCACCATCTTTGCTCGCCCGTAGTACCTGCAGACCTCCACTGATTTCCAAAGTGTCAAACAATCAACCCGCTCATGATGAGAGCAGTTTATCGTCGTCTTTCGGTCCCTGACAATTTCCATTAATATCTCCCCTTGAACGATGAATGTAGCTCCTGAATGAATATACTGCATTGCTTCTATCAGACGAACAGCTCAGCGCGTATAACATTTGACGAATTTAAGAAAGGATTTAACGAAAGGCGTTCATTAAGCGTCATCCAGTCGTGTGCTGAATATTGCCACATACCTGCTCCGGGATGACTGACGTCGATTCCAATGGCCATAAAAGGCTTTTTCATGATATCTGGCCGGTCGATAATGCCGCTGTTCCAACCGCCGAGCTTCGTGTTGATCTTTTGCAACAGGTTCTGTACAAACGCCGCATTCAACTTGCGTTCGTTCGTAACGCTCTCCGATCGGACGCACTGCGTACGCATGCAGAGTTCGGACGTCTCCGCCGTGGCTTTGATAAGTCCGTAGTCGGAGGAACGGCTGAGAATAATTACAGTCAGTTGTACCTGCGGCACCCTGGTCTTAACGTCGGCGAGAATTGTCTTCGGCGTAGCAGTCGCCGCCGTAGACATGCACGAGAGCCGGGGCCGAGACGAACATGCCCAGTTTGCTACCCTCCCGCTGGAGGTGCTGCACGAGCGTCCTAATGCGAGCCTGTGTAACGTCGCCAAGCACGGGCAATCGCCCAAGACTTCATTTCGGCGGCCTTAAAGAACGAGCCCTCGAGTCTCCATACGCCGCCGATGGGCTTTGTACTTTGCTCTTTTCCGAACCTGATCGCCGGCGCATCCAATAGACGTCCCATGACTTTGACAGGGTTGTCAGCAATCTTCATTTCGAACTCTTGACAGTACGGCGAGGCACTGGCGTTCAGTCGACACATGGCCTCTTTGAGACGATTGAACCGCATCTGTGGCGACTCGACCGTTTTCTTGATCATGTTCGATATCTGTGCTTCGGAGAGCTTGCGTCGGCAATGTTGCTCGGGCGCGATTTGGCAACACTCGATCGGCAGCATCGAGCCAGCCTTGCCAACGATCACGCACGGCAGCTCCGGATACTTCAGGCGCGTTTGGTACTTCTCGGCGAAGTACTGCATCACTGTCACCTGTCGGCCTTCCCACTCGAACGACTCTTCGTTGGGTCCCCGACGACTCAGGTTTTCGATACGATACTGACGCCGGTACTCGAGATGCGATGTCGTGACTCTGATCGTGCGCAACTCCTTGACGAGAGCCAGACGATCGTGCTCTGTGAGTGCACGTGTTAGCACTCCATGGCGGGTTTTTCGCGGGTCGAGCACCTCCTCAACCAGCTGTATGAGCGGACCTGCCACGTAGAAGGCAGTCGCTGAGACATCGACGTTTAGTAGAGGCTTCCAAACTCCCAGCCGAATCGACGTATAGGATCCGAACCAGAGCTCTCGTCCACCGCCGAGGCGACAGTCGCCGTCTTCCTGCAGCCAACGCACATCGTAAGTGGGGCGTTACTAGGCAAACGATAAATATTCCTATACATATATATGTGCCTGGTCGTGGCTACGGCTGAGACAGGTTGAGAATAAAAAGTGAACATATTTCTCAGCTGAGTAGTCTGAGCAGTCCATATGCGATGCTGAGTCAGATCAAACCTTGCCAATTGTGTTTTAACATTTACGTATGATATGTGCCGGCAGGATACAACCAAAGCCACTTTAAGTTATTAGCTGAAAAATAATAATAATAACTTGTTGGCGAGAGAACGACGGAACTCTTCTGGAGCTAATATTTTTAGCAAAGGTTTAACGACAAAAACTTAAATTGTTATCACAAACGACACCTACCGTCGTGGAGCATTTGTAACTACAGCAAATTGACGAATCGAGTAAACAGTTAGTAATCAAATAGTTGTATGCTGTTTACTCTCGGTGGAAGAAGGCAATAATAATAATAATAATACAGGACATGTGGGCATTCCAGACATACGGGAACACAAAACCACGTACCCGTCGCGGAGCGGAGAAAAATGACCGGTAAACTGGCACGAAGCTAAGTGTTGGCCCTGTCCGTAGGATGACGTCGGCCGCCTGGACAGCGTTCTGGAACAGTGACGGCGTCGCTAGGCCGTCGTACATTGCGTGGATCGAATCGAACGACACCGTCGATACAAAGCGAAGCCGCACGCTAAACTGGCGCTGTATACCACCATCGTCCATTGTCACAACAAACACCTTCTCCTGTGGTATATGTGATTTTGCCAACAGCCAGACAACAAAACATCATACGAAACAAAAAACCGCTCAAGTTATATGTACATATATAAATATATATATATATATATATATATATATAATTGTGTCTTGACTGTTTGGTATTGTTTTACTAGGCGCATTTGTGTTGCCTCTGCGTTGATGCTTTATATATATATACGTTTGCATACCCGGCAGTGCTCGCCTTAATAAAAATTGTGGTAAAAAGATGTCACGTGAGGTTAAGAATCAGCTGTCCGTCATATATATATATATATATTCGCGGAGACCGAAATGTTATGTTCCGACCGTGAATGATTGAATAAATTCCATATATATATATATATATATATATATATATATATATATATATATATATATATATATATATATATATATATATAACTATATATATATATATATATAAATATATATATATAACTATATATATATATAAATATATATATATATATATATAACTATATATATATATAAATAACTATGTGTGTGTGCGCGCATGTGACGCGTTAGAACTCTGCGTATACGATCGGCTTGCCTCAAAGCTAAGACGTCGGCGCGTGTAGAGATTTTTGCGTCCGTCGAACACCGGCGTGCAGTTGTCGAGATCGGCGCCGTAGGTCCGCCGCAGCACCTCGATGACGTGCCGGTTGACGATCGTTGAGGCGCAGCGCGCCTTGCGCGTCTCAGGCGCCGTCGCCTCCTGAGTCGAGTCCTGCGCGCGCACCTCGACGTCGTATTGGAACACGCAGCCTCGCGGTAGCTCGATTTCGTAGAGGTTCGATATGAGCTCGATAGTCCGGCCGGTTGGTTGGGTTGGCGTGCGCCGGTGCGGCAGTGGGGGACCACCACTGAGCCGCCTGACCTGCTCAGCACCACCGCCACCATCATCATTGCCATCGCCATCGCCGGAGCTCCGGAGCTTGTCGTCACTTTGGGCTTGCAGCATCGCATCGCAGCCCGCAGCTGCCGGTTGCGGCAAAGAAACTGGTATCGTTGTTGTTGACGTCGACGCTGGTGTCGCTGCCGCCGTCACTGTTGTTGTTGTTGATGTTGATGTTGCCGCTATGGGCATAACTCGAGCTACAGGCCACGCCACCTGCGAAAGAATTGACGTCGCAGCACGGGGCACTCCACGCGGCGGCGGCCGCGCCATTGTTGGAAGTCTCATCCGTTGTTGCACGCCACCCCTCGCAACAGCTGGTGGGGTCTGTGCTTGCCCTGCCGCTCTCGCCCGTACTGAGCCAGTAGTAGATGGTTTGCGTGCAGTGGTCGGCAGTACTGCGTCAATTGGTCCGACTGATACTTCTGCACGTAAAGGTCCGACGGAGAAGGGTGGAGTCGTCTGCGCCGCTTCGACGCCGCTAGTTCCTGCTGTCACCGGCAGTGTTGGAACTACGACGCCAGCTCCAGTCGGGGGTAGTGCTGCTGCTGCTGATGTTGATGATGATGATGGTGATGGTGATGATACGCGCGTTAACGCAGATACAGTTGCGCGTCGAGGCGCGGAGGATGTCTGCGGCACGAGGGGCGCTGCTCTGCACTGTGATGTTGCCCCTGCCACGGCCGGTCTCGTGGCGGCAGTGCCACCAGTGCCACGAAGCAAGGAGGCGGCACCTGTCGGCGCCCCCGCCGCCCCCGCCGCCTCCACCCCTGCTCGTACAGATCCTGCAGATCCTGCTGCCGCCGCCGTCGCCGCATGTCTCGTAGGTCGCTCGGCCAGCGATAGATGTGCAACTGCCGCTCCCGAACTGAGTGCCGATCGTGCAGCCTGCTGTTGTGCCGCTACGGTGGCTGGCCGCAGTAATAATGCTGGTTCTGCCATCCCCCAGGTCGGTCGTGTTACCACCCCTCGTCGTATCGTTCGAGCTGTGCCAGCGGGTATCGCGTGCGAGGCCGTTGAAGGCGGCGGCCTTTGTGGACGGCCTGCTGGCAGACCGGCATGGAGCGGTGATGGTGTGCTGGCATGGAGCGAGGGTGGCCGCCACCGGCCAGAACCAACGAGCATCGCCAAACGAGGGGGAGTCACCGTTGTCGCTGGTGCACGTCCAGCTATTACAGCAGTAGCGGCCGTTGAGCGCGGCACCGGCAGTGCGTGGACTGGTGCACGAACAGCTGCCGAAACGGGCACCTGCGTTGCTGGTTCTGGTAGTTGTGGTGGTGGTGCAGCTGCTGATGCTGCTGGACGCGTTGCTGGCTCCGTCACGGCGCCGGACAGCGACGCTGTGGGGGTCAATGTGACCGTCCTAGAAGTCGTTTGTTGTGGAACACCAGCAATGGCCAGCTGCGTTGCGGGGGGACGAATTCCAGTGGACGACGGGACAGTAAACCTTGCCACGGGCCGGGCCAGGGCCCGAGAGGGCTGGTGCTGAGGTTGTCGCTGCTGCTGCTGCTGTTGTCCTGAGTGTGACGTTCGTATTGAGGGCTCAGCTCTCGGACACACCCCAACCAATCCTGGCACCGACGTAATCGAGGCCGGTGCCACCGGCCGAACGGCGGCTGGCATTGTCTTACCAGACATCCGGACCTGCATTGGAACGCGTATTGACCGTGTTCCAGGTAACGCTGACGCTCGATGAATTGAACCAACGGATGCTGGAAGTCGAGCGAGCGGATATCCAGCCGACCGTATCTGCATCGGTATGACGCCTGAACGCATGCCAGACAGCACCGCTGAGGTCGTCGAAGTCTGGCTCGGCGATGTCAAGCGAACGTCCTCTGGACCAGTCGCTGGGACAGGTGCTTGTGAGGTGGCATGCCGAGGTACACCAGAGACCTGTGGCGTGGCTTGCCGAGATACGCCCAAACTCTGTGTGGCGGCTTCCGGAGGATCGTTCAAACCCTGTAGAACGGATGGCCGAGTTTCGTCCAAATTCTGTGGAGTGGCTTGCCGAGGTAGGCTCAAACCCTGTGGGGTGGCTCGCCGAGATTCGCTTGAATCCTGTGTAGCCGCCGCTCTCACGGCTGGTCTGATGGGGGGCGAAAACCCGTCAGGCCTGCCGGGCCTTTGTGAAGAACTCATTGCTGCAGGATCTCAACGAGCGCCAGCACCACCCACAGACACGCAAGACTACAACTAGAATGATAAACATACCAAACAGATAATAAGGCTCATTAGGAAATATACACGATACGATGTTTCGAAATATATTCTTCGTACACATACCACTTACGTTGTACAGAAATCATACACTCTGATGTGCGCTTTTACCCATATGTTTAACATGTACTACTCTACCACCGATAATCAGATGACGCACACCTGCACTGCTCCTTAAAAGAATAATCCTACAATACAGCAATACGAGCCAGAGGCGGCTGTTGTGCTCGACGCACATATAGACATGCTTTAGACAATACTTCGTCGAAAAATACGTTAAAAAGAGCACTTACGAGGTGTGTTCAAAAAGTATCGCGACTTTTGAATTTTCGCGGGTTACGTATATTCGAATTTCGATTTTTTGTGGCGTTATGTTGGTACTCATGTCTCTCACTTATGCCGACAAGCTCAGCCATTTTGAATGTTCACTTAATTGTTGACAGCTGCTTTGCTTGCACGTGTTTTGGATCGTCTTCGATTTTTACCTATTCAAAAAAATGGATCAAAGAACCTGTATCAAATTTTGTGTGAAAAACGAAATTAAGTGCGCGGATGCATTCCGAATGTTGACTGTGGCATACGGAGAAGCTACCTTGGACCGAAGCAACGTTTATCGGTGGTACAAAATGTTCTCTGAAGGCCGAGAAGATGTGAACGACGAAGAGCGTGCCGGACGCCCGAGCACTTCAACAACAGACGAAAAAATTAATGAAGTGGAGAAAATGGTATTGGCCAATCGTCGAATCACCGTTAGAGAAGTTGCTGAGGACCTAAACATATCGATTGGCTCGTGCCATTCGATTTTTATCAATGATTTGGGCATGAGACGGGTCGCCGCGAAATTCGTACCAAAATTGCTCAATTGCGACCAAAAACAGCATCGCATGAACATTGCTAATGAGATGTTGGACTCTGTCCGCGACGACCCAAATTTGCTCCAGAGGGTCATAACTGGTGACGAATCGTGGGTTTATGGTTATGACGTGGAAACCAAAGCTCAATAATCTCAATGGAAGCTGCCGCACGAACCAAGACCGAAAAAAGCGCGCCAAGTTCGGTCGAATGTGAAAGCTTTGCTGACAGTTTTCTTCGATTGCAGGGGCGTGGTGCATCATGAGTTCTTGCCACAGGGTAGAACGGTCAATAAGGAATATTACCTGCAAGTTATGCGCAATTTGCGCGAAGCAATCCGCCAGAAACGCCCGGATTTGTGAAAGAACAAAAATTGGCTTTTGCACCACGATAACGCCCCTGCTCACACATCGTTGCTTGTGCGCGAGTTTTTGGCCAAAAACAACACACTAATGATGCCGCAGCCACCGTATTCCCCAGATCTGGCCCCCTGTGACTTTTTCTTGTTCCCTAAACTGATGAGGCCCATGAAAGGACGACGTTACGCTACGCTTGACGAGATAAAGACGGCATCGAAGAAGGAGCTGAACAAGATTAAAAAAAATGGTTTTTTGAAGTGCTTCGAAGATTGGAAAAACCTACTGAACGATTCCAGAAGAGAAACCTCACAAGAACTTACCTCGTCACCTGCTCACTACTTTTGGACGACTCTGGCAGGAAAACCGTTTGTCAAATTGCACTCTCCGCTCGTCAGCACAGGACCGCAACGTGTTTTGGCTTAAAATTCAAACCTGAACCCGTATCGAGCACCGACCGACGTGTTGTTTATACATCAACTTAAAATTCAAACTTGAACCCGTTTCGAGCACCCACCACCGACGTGTTGTTTATACATCATCATGCAGAAGTAAGTGACAAGGAGCGTAATGTCGTTGGAGCCGGTTTGATTCGTTCGGCCACTTCCCGCCAAACGGGCCTTCCAACGGCTCTCTAGTAGCTCTAGTAGAAGAAGAAGATACGCGCTCACTCTTCAACTTCGTTCAACCAACCGGCTCGGACATAAGGGAACCGTAAGAAAGAACACGTATGCATGTAATCGCCAATGCCAATCGCCGCGTATAGTTGAACAATTCGGAACATATACATATATAATATTTATGCAACAAAAATTCAACGAAGAAATGTACTAAAATTGTTCTGACTTTCGCTGCCGCAGCAGTGGCACAATGTCGAAACATCGGCTGCGCTGCTGCTGCTGCCGCTATCGGTAGGATTACATAGCTCCCAGCGGCGACACAGCGGGGCGACGCGCGCCATTCAGCCAACCCGAAAGCGGCATCGCTCTCCGTCAAACTGCGGCCCATCTCATGACGGCCAGGCAAGTAGCTTGCTCGAAGAAGGAACGTGTATAGATAGACATTTAGGTAGATGGCTGCATGTAAATGCAATATGATTCCAAGAGCGATATGTGAGACTGTATAGATACATATATACAGTCCAATATATACAATCCTCACTCGTCCAACTGCTGATCCAACTTTGCTTCTCCGTGTTGAAGTCTTTATTAAAAATCATGCATCACGAATCTCCTCACGTGTTGCATTGAACAGTTTTTCATTCGCCACACCATTTCTATCCACACACAGCTGAGCACAATAGGAAGTTAGCTGTCTCACATTGCTTCATAACGGACGGATCCCGCAATTAACACAAATGTGCCGATGATCAGCAGCTGCCCTGCTTACCTGGAGGCACGACCTGCTTAGTGTGCACCTGCAAAGACCATAAAAAAGGTGCTAATAAGTCAGCTACAGTTCCGTCCCAAACAAGCACGTGGTCGTGCTCCAAAGGAGGTCAGACTCAGACCGACATGTTGTTTTATCATTACTGGATAGTGATACATGCTCACAGAGTAACAGCGGAGACTTCTATCGACATTACAATGCTTCCAAAAGTCCTTTGCTTGCCTAATGTTATTCTCGTAGTTATCGCTCAAAACTGATTGACAGCAGGTGTCTACTGTCACAGGCCAGCTACTTTTGTCAATGTTCTCATCAGAAGAACACATGACGTCGGCAATAGCATTCGCCGAAAATTGTAGAAAGTTAGTGGTGCGTTTGTCAGCCGGGCTTTGGAAGCAAACGAGTTTATTACAAAGTTCCTCCCATAAAATTTAGAGATGATCCAT
The DNA here is from genome assembly GCA_003439945.1 of Dermanyssus gallinae. Taxonomy (NCBI): domain Eukaryota; kingdom Metazoa; phylum Arthropoda; class Arachnida; order Mesostigmata; family Dermanyssidae; genus Dermanyssus; species Dermanyssus gallinae. The sequence continues at coordinate 47,074 of QVRM01002763.1, forward strand.
TGACACCTTTGTGCGCCCGTGTACTGATCGACGGCAGGGCAGAGGGCATGGCGAATGAAGGAGTTTTACATTAGTGCTTAAGCCAAGGAGAAGAGACAGCAGGCTAGTTTCGATCATAGAGCCGACACTCGATGCGCCCGCTAAACTGAAGAGATGTCCCGAGCGTTGCGGCGGCTGAGTCCACTATGTACGCGTAACTTAGCAAGACTACATTTACGAACGTTTATAAGTACCTTTTCGAAGCCCGTTTGTAGTAGTGTCCGAAATTAAACCGCGTTTCGTGTCTCATTTGTTCGATTATTTACGATATTTATACAAAGCAGATCAAAGCGCAATAACATAATAACATAATATATATATAGTCGCCGCCGACAGTGACTTCTGAAGACTGTATTCTCGCCGGTAGATGTTTAGTTAAGAGTGCTTCCTTCTAGTTCTCTCTCTTTGATGCGTGCTAACGATATATATATATATATATATATATATATATATACATAACAACGCAAAAGTGAGCTGTAAAATGATACGCGACATAAGAGGTTCTTGCGTAAGCTCCTGCTGAGACTTTTCAACGGTTTTAGATGGAGAGTTGTTGGTACGATTCTAGATAAACCACTTACTGACAAAAATGTCAGAAACTACTGCATGCAACTACTTTTATCTAGACATTGTGACCCTCTTAGACCGGACTATCCTGGGTTTCACACTAGAATTAAACATACCTTTTTTAATATGAATACAGCAGATCCGAATTAGGTTTAGCGAATCACACATTCATTGGCTAATTTGTTAGAAATATTCACACGTGTGCTGCGAATAATTTTATTTCACTTTGCTTGCTCTATTTTTGGTCTATTGGTTTGCTAGTTTTGTTTTTGCTGTTTTGCAGGTCTCTTGCTGTCATGGCAGTGTCCTCGCAGATGCAACAGTAGGAAAGCGCTCTATATCTGCTGGTAGTGAGCTGTAAAGCACTGCGACGTCCTAACATCTAAGGCCCTGACACGCGTTCTTTCTTCTACTAGACAGTACAAGTCAAAAGAGTGAAAATAACTTGGTTGTTGGGTAAGTAGTGAGACAATACATTCCGATAACAAGCTCTGACCATTGTGTGCTGAGCATGCGCCTAGTGGCGAACTCTCATTAGGCGTATCACTTTTTGGCTTTTATATGGGCATTCACTCTCACTAGGGTTAGCCCAGTTCAACAATGTTCCCCGAACAAATGCTGCGTTTTCTTGTTGAGTGTCGAGCAACAGTCTGCAAAACTGCCCGTTTGAATGCTCTCGAGTTTCCTGTTAAAAGTTTAAGCTTTTTTATCCAAGCGCTGAAATAGATTGAGTATAGTGGGCTGCAGCTCCCACAGTCTTGAAGGCCGACGGACGGCAAAGCATTAATAATTTGTTTGCCTGCATTTTTTTTTTAGTTACCACTCAACACTGATTGATATCAGATATCTACTGTCGCGGGTCAGCTACGTTTACTCATCGGAAAAACACACGTCGGCGAAAGCGTTTGCCGGAAATTGCAGCCAAAGTCGGTGCCGGGAGCGACTTCTAAAGACTATATTTACACTGGTAAATGTTTAGTTGAGAGTGCCTTTGTTTCAGCTCTCTCTCCCTCTACGGTGTACGTTAACGAAATAACTTAAATATGCCCGTGCTAATATAAATACAGCAGATCCGGTTCAACTCTAGCGAAACAGTCCCATTGGCTAATTTATTACAACTTGTTTTTGCTGTTTTGCAGGTCTCTTGCAGTCATGGCAGTGTCATCGCAGATTCAACAGTAGGAGGGAGGACGCTCTATACCGGCAGGCAGTGAGCCGTAATGTGTTGCGACGTGCTAACGTTTAAGGATCTGTTACGTGTCCTTTCTAATATAGGACTATCGATCTTATAGCTCTTCGGATTTAACATCATCTTTTTGAACATCATCTTTAATCTTTGACAGACTGTGCGCCTGCGCAATCTTCTGATTGTACGACAAAGTATTTGAACGAGCGCGCGACGATAGCTTCTGAACGGCACAAGTTAATAGAGTGAAAACAACTTCGTTGCTGGGTAAGTAGCGAGACAATACATTCAGAGGCCGTTGAACTTATTGTGAACAACGTGTGCTGCAATATGATACAAAAACAGTCGTTATTGAATTACTATAAATTGATGTTAGCACTTTGGGGTGAATGATTGTCTCTACGTGAACACACTGGCCACGGGCTTTCACCAGGGTGTTAGCCCAGTTCAAAATGTTCCCCGAACAAATGCTGCAATTTCTTGCTGAGTGTCGATCTGCAAAACTGCCTGTTCAAAGGCTCAAGTGTTTTTCGACGGTCGGACAGGAGACTTTTGACGGACTCCTGTCAAAAGTTTAAGGCTCTTATTCAAGCGCTCATATATCTTGCGTAAAGGGGGCATGCAGATCCCACAGTTTCGAACGCCAACGGACAAAATTTGTGCGGATAATCAACGTCCCAGTATTTCCCGTATTGTTATAGGTCAACACCAAGCCACCGTTCTGCGCTTATGCGCGTCGCCTCGTCGTCCTAAAGAGTCCCAATTCCCGGACAGGTCAGAACATGCAACTAAGCTCTAGCCCCGTGAGGGGAGGTCTTTGGTGAGCACTATCATTAGGAGGATAATCGAATAGCGACGGCAATCCATCGGCTTTTAAAATTCAGCGTTATAGGCGTCCCACCTATCACTATCTACTAATGCCTTAACCCCGTCAGCAGCCTGGGTCAATTAAATGACCGCGTCCGGCACACCTAGGCCGCCTACAACAACCGGGAGCATTGCCTGATCCCTTGCCACAGCGGTCAGCCTTAGATGTAGTACGTTCTCGTAAGTGTCCAAGCTAAGTCCATTAAATGTTGTAAAAGCTTACTTATAGTGGGCCGTCAATGGGTACACTACCTGTGGCGAAGTTCAGTTTGTCTTTTTGACTGGCTAATGCCTTCGCAATGCCGTTTGGCAATAAAGGCACATCTAGCAATAACATTTACCATTCCACTGTGCCCGTGCATTTATGCATGTGGCATCTTTCACCACATCTTATACAGATACATGTATCTGCAGGTGCATGAAACCCCCTCGTCCCGCATAAAACGTGATGAAAGCCATGAACAGCAAAGCGCGTAAGAACGTGTCGGTTCGTTCGTCCGGCCTGTTTCCATGTTTCAGAGGTAATCGCACCCGTGCTATAGAAATCAGGATCGATCTCCGCCATTTTCCCCTCCCAAGAGCTGATAAATTGCGCGTAGGCCGGAGTGGAAGGGAGTTTGAATCTACGCTTTAGGTCCTCTATAAGCAACGGCGTGTCACATAGCAGATACACGTATCTGTTTAGCGATGTGCGATGCAGACCTAGAGCTCGCTTCAGGAATGCAGGCTTAATCCGCTCGAGTTTTTCGAGTTGCGCCGACGAGAGATAATCCCAGATGACCTGTATTCCGTAGGAGGCGACTGGCGCTACCGTCGTGTTGAACAAAGCTAGCGTCGTTCGTAGGGATAGTCTCGAAGGAGTTCGTATACTAACACTTGCAACCAGGGCTCGGCGCGCTCTGTCCGTAATGTGCTCCACGAAAGACCGACCGTTTGTAGGGAGTATCACCCCTAGATATTTGAAGTTGTTTACATATTTCAGGGATGTCCTGTTTATATGCAGAGCATCAGAAGCCGCAAGACGACCGCCGCGTCGGAATTTCATGGCTTCTGTCTTGCCCATATTAATCAATAGGCCAGCCTCTTCCACATACCCCGACAGCCTTGCCAGCGCCTGCTGAACCTGAAACCGACTTCTTCCAAAAATCACAAGGCATATAGCAGAGTTTTCACATGTCCCGACTGGTCTTGAACGTGTCGTGGCAAATCGCTCAGTAATAGGGAGAAGAGTAGCGGGCTTAGATTGTCACCCTGTGCTACACCCGTGGGCTGGACAAACGGGTCTAGGAGCGCTACTCCGTCGTCTATGCTCACTGAATTTGCCTGCAGTATGGCCTTAATCAGCAGTAGCATGTTTTCAGGAACCCAGCACTGAGTAAGTTTGATTAAAATCTTGTCACGTGGCGCCATATCGAACGCAGATTTAAAATCCACAAATACCGCATATAGTGCTTGTTTTGGCCTCCGGATCGCCTGATGCACCTCTTGAAGCAAGATCTCACACGCGGTCATGGAGGAGTGACCTGCACGAAATCCATGCTGCTCAGGCGGGATACAGGAGCAAGCCTCCAGGTACCTTGTCAACCGCCGAGTGATGAGGAGAGCCAGCAGTTTGTAGCAGCAGCTCTTTTTCGCGATAGCCCGCCATGAGGATGCGTCATGAGGGCTGCCTTTGTTCTTCGGGATGATGCTAAGGAGAGCATTGCTCCAGCATGCTGGCAGACGTCCATGTCGTAGGCAGGCGTTGAACAGACTCGTCCAACAAGGAAACCTGTCGGCCGCATACTTCAGGTGTTCGTTGCGGATCAGGTCCGGCCCAGCCGCCTTGTTCGACTGAAGATATTCCAGCGCACGCAGAACCTCAATGACTGAAAACTCGGCGCCTAAAGCCTCACGCATGGCGGTCGTTTCCTCGTCCCATACACAGGCAGGTAAGGGTCAAACTGGACCTCCGAAACGCTTTTAATAGCGTCCAAATAGAATCAGATTTGCCGTATTGGAGACTATTTGCTCCGATCCTTAGCCGTGGGTGCTTTTACTGTTTTACCAGACAGATCTGACCTACGGTCAGTCATTACATCGTGCCATAACCATGCTATACTATCGCAGACAGGCCGTCAGCAAGGTCCTCCACTTTTCTCTTTGAGTATCAAGAAACTAGTGTTTCAGACGGGGATCTTCCAACAGTACTAGACGATATTTAAAAGTGTGACTTTAGTGTGATCAGTGGTCTGGCCCTGATAACGGACAAATGTGAAGTATATGTTACAGCCCACAATGGAATTGAGCCATTAGATTTAATAATCCTCCTTGGCCGATTTCCTGACTGTCGCGTTTTTGACTTGGTGTGCCCTTGCTGTCGGATGGGATTACAAAAGCACTAGCTCGCTGAAAGGACAAAGTAGATTTAGCCACAGGAAGATTACCCCAATTGGGGGCCCACTTCGACATGTTTCTTCTTAAATCTTGCTTTTTAGACGCGAGGTTAACACACCTAGTTAGACGTTAGCCTTAACATTTACAGCCGTTTAATGATCTTAGTTTAGACATTTTAGAGCAGATACAAAATATTTAGCTTAAAGCTGTGGCATGAGATCAGGTAATCTTTCCGTTCTCGCTAGGCGGCCTAGGTATGCCAAACGCCGTTATAGTGACAGGACCCGCGATTGTGTCATCATTGACTCAGGCTGCGGACGTAGTTAGGGCATTCTCAGATAACGATGGGTGATAAGCCTATAACGTAGAACTACAAAGGCCGATTAGAAAAGCGATCTCCTTGCAAGAAAAGCGATTAGCAAGCCTGATTGGTAGAGCTCTACCGTGGCTGACAAAGCCAGGTTTTAAGCCGTAAGTAGTCAAGGGGCTGGACCTTGGTTACATGCCCTACCTTGTCCATAAATAGGGACTGTTGTGGCTTGTGTTGATCTAGTAGTTTCCTACCGATGTCGTTTTAGTTACCTTGTGGACTCGTTGGCCCACCATAGTTTGTTTTGTGCTTTAAGTGCAGGTCAAATAGCACCCTACTCGGCTTTGAATGACATGTTCAGTCAAGCACAGAGATCTGTTGGCTTCCCGTGTGTACTGGAACCTCCGGGTCTATCCAGGGACGATGGAAAAGACCTGACGGTCTGACTCTGATATCCTTTGAGCGTGGCCGCATGCTTGTTTGGGACGCAACTGCAGCCGATTTATTAGCCCCCTCGATGGTCGGTGCAGTTGCGGACCGAGCAGCTCATGTTCGTTGGCGTTCAAGGCTATGGACTTTAACTTTTCGACAGGAGACTCAAGAGCATCGGAACTTTTGTGTAAGAGGCTGTCGCTTGACATTCAACGAGGAAACGTCTTCGGGGCACATTGTTAAACTAAGCTAATTCTGGGTTAGAGAATCCGTGGTGAATAACGTGAACCACACGTTTACACGGAGACAATTGTTCACATCAAGGTGCTAACATAACAAAGTTATATAAACAAACAACATCAAAGGGGAAAAAGTTATTTCTTTGTATCGCATATTTTGCTAAGTATGCGTATCGTTAGTTTCGGTACTCATGTCAGTGTGTCCGAGGCACCCTGCACATTCTACCCTTTGGGTTTTGTTTTCTCGTTAAATCCCTCTGCAGTCACTATATCGGCGGCGTCACTGATGTTGTTTAATACCTTTATTTTTAAATAGAAGAAAATTACGCATTTTGCAAGCAGAGCTTAACAAAAACCAATGGACATACCAGCTATTTGTAGATTTAAAAAATGCGTTTAACCGCATCTCTCGCGATATGATATGACGTTTATTGATACTTAATAATACTCATTTTTGTTACAACTTCATATAGCCCCAGGCTAGTGCGAAGCATATGTACAAGTTACAGTAAGATTTTATACATTATCACCGTAGTATCTCGTATTATTGCAATTATTTATCTATGTATTGTGTACATGTTTACATAGTTATGGTTTAATCAGACGCCAGCAAGGTTAGATAGTGCGTTCTCGCAGTGTTTTTGAATTGACTAAGCGACATAAGTGTCCTAATGTCACTAGGCAACTTGTTCCACAAGGTAGCACCTAAATTACAGAGTGCAAACCTTAATTGTGTACTTGTGGCCGAGGAGACAATGAGCATGTGAGATGCCGAGCCTCAGATGTTTTGGGTCCTTGGAGATTCGATAGGGCCAACTAGGTTGGGATGGTGACCAAAAAGAATACGTTTTATTTCGACAACTATGGTAAACTTAATTAGGTATAGTAACGAGAGCACTGAGAGTTCTTTATATTGTTCTACTAATATTGAGACGCGATGTGGGAGACCTAAGACGAGGCGAAGTGCTCTTTTCTGAAGCAGATGAAGCGGAGTTATATAAGACGCATAAGAAAGACCGTACATCTCCAGACCATATGTTAGGTGGCTCTGCACATACGCGTGGTACATTGCCGTGAGGCATTGGCGGGGAAGGTTTTTACAAGTGCGGTATATGGCGGTTACGCCACTGACCATTTTTTTCCTGACATGTTTTGCATGCGCCTAGAACGTCAGATGTTCGTCAAGAACAATACCCAGGAACTTCGTTTCAACTAGCATATCAAGCGTGCGGTCGCATCGCTTCAGGATTAATTGGCGTTATGCCCCTTGGAGTTTTAAATTGAACAACTCCTTTTTTGACCAATTAATGTAGAGGCCGTTATTTCTAAACCATAGAGATAGCCTCTCAATATCCTCACGAATCATTGCCTCAACCTGTTGGGGAGAGTCGCCCACGAATAGAGCCGTTGCGTCGTCAGCAAACAAGGTTAGTTTAGCATGATTTGGAATAGTAAAAATATCGTTAACAAACATATTAAATAGTAGCGGGCCACTGATGCTCCCTTGAGCCACTCAAATTGATATATTTTCGATACGGGAGAGGGATTGTCCAATTTGGACAACTTGGCGTCTTTCAGAAATGAATGAGCGCACCCACCTTATAAAATTTTCATTCGCCCTATAAGTGGGGAGTTTTTTTTTTAATAATGTCTAGATCTACCGTATCCAAAGGCATTTTTAAGGTCGATAAATACCGCTGCTACCGTCTTCTTTAATTGTATTTGTTTCCGCATTTCTTCGACAAAGTCCATCACAGGCACAATCGTCGACATCTTGGGTCGAAAGCCGAACTGCCTACTATGTAGGACGTTATGTCTTTCGACAAAATCTCAGAACTGTTCAATAATGCATGTTTCAAAGACTTTCGATATAGGCGCGGGGATGCTGACAGGTCTATAGTTGTCTCGGCACAGGCGATCCCCTCTTTTGAACATTGAAACCACACGGTATAATTTTAGGACACTGGGATATACTCCTGTTCTGATAGAGAGATTGATAATATACTCAAGAGGCGATGCGAGTGCATCCGCAGCCCTACGGAGAACTTGTGATGGAATTTGTTCGGGAGCGGTGGAGCATATTTTGACATTTTGTAGAAGGTGGTGAATTCTGTGAACGTTGACTGGCTGCAGGGAGAATTGTTCGGCAGGCGTCGGAAGGTTATCCGGAATGGCGTATCTCGATGAGCACTCGCTGTCACGGGTGACACATGTCGCGTAGTAGTGGTTGAAGGTGTTAGCTAGCGTAGTGTCATCAGTGACGAGTTCTCCGTTTACAAGTAGCTTCGTGCATTTTTTCTCCTGGACACCTCCAAGTACAGGTCGGATTGACTCCCAAGGACCCCGCCGGCTATTAATTCTGTCTGTAACAATCTTGCAGTTTGCTTCCATTCTACATTTGCGTGAGAGCCCTGTCACCCTGTTCCTGAGCATACGATAGGTTTTGCATTTGTTATCGTGTGTGGGGTCAGCTCTGTGTATTATGTACGCCCTTTCCTTCTCTTTAATAAGAGCATATAATTCCGGTGTCACCCAATTTTTCCAAACTGCGTTCCTCAAGCTAGTATTCTTGATCTTAGTACTATTACGCTTCATCGCCGACATAACTCTTTCTCTAAACAATTTAAATGCCTCGTTGACGTCATGTAGCCCGTGTAGGTCGTCCCACATAGACGACGACAGTTCGGCGGTTATTTGGTCATAGTTAAGTTTGAATTTTGGACACTCGTTGGCTGCCGACGGTTTGAATTTTAAACTAATAAATGTGGTGAAATGGTCTGACAATGTAGTCGTAAGAACGCCGGAGGCGATAGTTAACTTGAGTGGAACATTGCAGTAAATATGGTCTATGATGTTTCGGTGATGCGTTGGCCATGGACAGTGTCCGTACAAGCAACCCTGGTCGGCACACCAGTCATCTCTCGAAAGTTATAAGTCATTTAGGTCAGTCACATATGAACCGCTCATATCTAGTAAGTCAATGTTCGCGTCACCAAGGCAGATTGTGTTTAGCCTGTCCACTTTTGAGAGTAATTTTTCTAGTGCATACAAGAAATCCAAGGGCTTCCCCGACGGTTGCCTGTAGAATGACCCCACAACCGTACTCTGACCATCGGCAAACACCTCAACAAAAATACTTTCACATCGAGAGTCTGCCGGGAGGATTAGTTTAAGATCTTTCCGCTCGCGCACCACATAATATCTGATAAACAGCGCCACACCTCCAGCCGGCCCATTACGGCAATCAACAAATTGGTTATAACTATTAATATGGAAAGCGGCTGCCTCCTCTTGCGAGATACGAGTTTCCGACAAAGCAATAAAGGACGGAAGGCAAGGAAGCAGATGTAGTATCAATTTTAACATCAATAAGATGTGACTTTACAGCTAAGGGACATAAAGTCATCAATCTTTGGAGGTAGAATAAACGATCTAGCAAACTGTATCATCATAATTTATTGCACTAATATATTCGTCAAGATTGTATTTCATACAATACAGAATAACGGGCAATTAGTGCATATGAGATTAATTGTGTACCGCTAAGTGGAAAACGTGCCCAACAGTATCCGCGCATCCCCTCTAGCGATCTCGTTTCAGTTCCTCTGTTGTTGTCGTCGTCTCCTGCGCCTTTTCGCCTCCGTCGCACTTCGTCATGTATTTCTTCTTCGCCACTGTGGCTCAAGTCTAGCACTACTGTCTCCTCTTCAACGGCGCGTCTCTTGTCTTCATTCTTTTTCCCCGGACCATTTCTTCAACATTTTCCGCTACTTTTGACGTTGTCTCCTCAACAGCAGCCAGCCTTTCTCTCAGTTCAATCATTCTTTTATTGCTGTCGCCAATATGCCGTTGCTTTTCATTTGCGTTCAAATTTTGCTTTATTTCTTCGATCATTTCAGCCAGTTCTTGCTGTAAGACCACTGGGCGCATTGTCCTTCTCCTCAACTTGAACCTCTCCTCTCTTCGATTCTTTTTAGCCTCTGCTGGACATCTGTTATAATGATTTGCCAGCGATCCTGCATAGCTTGTGCTATATCGCTTAGCGCTTATGTCTTAGCGCTCTTCTTCGCCAGCTCCATTTCCGCTGTCAGTCGCGGTTTCATTTCACAGGCGGCGCAGCCTGTATATGGAGGACTGCGCTCAGTAACCTTTCTCTTCTCTAATACTCCTCCACAATTGCATACTGCCAGCCAATGAACTGGCCGGCACGTATCTTAAGCTGCCACTGCGCGTTTGGCCTGGAAGATTCGTAATTACATCCATTGGGTTCGTTGACCCTATCCCACCTGGCGATGATCCAGCATCACTTGCCATATTGAAGTTTGCACTCACTCCTAAAGACGCGTGAACACTGTGTTAACTCACTTTAGCTGGGCAACCGTTATAGTTTGAATTTGAATGCGCGCCGGACCGCTCGTAGACTCTCGACGGCTGCGTGGTTGGTTTCGTTTTGCTTCGTCCTGCTGTAATGGACTTACCTAAACTTTACTGCGGCCTAACTCCTAACCCCTTTGTCGCACGGCCACGCACAGTACACCGAAATGATCACCGAACTTCACGCATCATTACGATAGCATATATATATTGTTATTTTTGTTTTTGCTGTTATCTTGGTCTATTGCTGTCATGGCAGTGTCATCGCAGATTCAAACCTGCCCGCCGTGAGCTACATGCTAAAATCGACCCGCTATTTGGGCACAACGACGAAGCTTTTCTGCCTTTACTTGGTCAGACGATTAGCTAGGCCTAGAGAGTAAGCACAACGTGGTTGTTGGGTAAGTAGCGAGGCAATACATAACAGAGGCCGATAACAAGCCCTGACCATTGTGCTCAGCGTGTGCATAGTGGCGGACTCTCACCAGAGGTATCACTTTACTTCTGTATGGGCATTACATCGTTCCATTTTAAGGTTCGTTAACATTTATCTTAAACAGTGTGTGTAATACAATATATTTTATTGTTCAACAAATATTTAATTTGAGTAACGTAGATAGATATTAGCACTGTGGGAGTAAGTACTTGTTTCCGTGCGAGCGTGTGGTTACCGGGTTTCTTAAACCTAAATAAAAAAAAAAAAAAAAAAAAAAAAAAAATTAAAACTACTGCATGCAACTATTTTTATCTAGACATTGTGAGCCCTCTTAGACCGGACTATCTTGGGTTTCACACTCAAACTTAAACATGCCTTTTTTTTAGTAGTAAACAGCAGATCCGATTTAGGTTTAGCGAATCACACATTCATTGGCTATTTGTTAGAAATATTCACAACGTCTGCTGCAATTAATTTATTTCACTTTGGTTGCCTTGGTTGGTCTATTGTTTTGCTAGTTTTGTTTTTGCTGTTTTGCAGGTCTCTTGCTGTCATGGCAGTGTCATCGCAGATGCAACAGTAGGAAAGCGCTCTATAGCTGCTGGTAGTGAGCTGTAAAGCACTGCGGCGTCCTAACATCTAAGGCTCTGACACGCGTTCTTTCTGATATATAGCTTTTCCGGCTTATAATCGATCCGCTGTCTACGCACAACGACGAAGCTAACATACGGCGTTCTGCTTGTGATTGGTCAGTTGGTTAGCCAGCCGTGCGCATGCGCCATCTTCTGATCAAACGACAAAGTATTCAAACGAGCGAGCGACGATACCTCCTAGACAGTACAAGTCAAAAGAGTGAAAATAACTTGGTAGTTGGGTAAGTAGTGAGACAATACATCCCGATAACAAGCTCTGACCATTGTGTGCTGAGCATGCCCCTAGTGGCGAACTCTCATTAGGCGTATCACTTTTTGGCTTTTATATGGGCATTCACTCTCACTAGGGTTAGCCCAGTTCAACAATGTTCCCCGAACAAATGCTGCGTTTTTTTGTTGAGTGTCGAGCAACAGTCTGCAAAACTGCCTGTTTGAATGCTTTCGAGTTTCCTGTTAAAAGTTTAAGCTTTTTTATCCAAGCGCTGAAATAGATTGAGAATAGTGGGCTGCAGCTCCCACAGTCTTGAAGGCCGACGGACGGCAAAGCATTAATAATTTGTTTGCCTGCTTTTTTTTTTGTAGTTACCACTCAACACTGATTGATATCAGATGTCTACTGTCGCAGGTCAGCTACCTCAACTCATCGGAAAAACACACGCCGTCAAAAGCGTTTGCCGAAAATTGCAGGAAGCCAAAGTCGGCGCCGGGAGCGACTTCTAAAGACTATATTCACACTGGTAAATGTTTAGTTGAGAGTGCCTTCGTTTCAGCTCTTTTGTCTACGGTGTACGTTAACGAAAGAACTTTAATATGCCCGTTCTAATATAAATACAGCAGATCCGGTTCAACTCTAGCGAAACACAGTCGCATTGGCTAATTTATTACAACTTGTTTTTGCTGTTTTGCAGGTCTTTGCAGTCATGGCAATGTCATCGCAGATTCAACAGTAGGAGGGAGGGCGCTCTATACCGGCAGGCAGTGAGCCGTAAAGTGTTGCGACGTGCTAACGTTTAAGGATCTGTTACGTGTCCTTTCTAATATAAGACTATCGATCTTATAGCTCTTCGGGTTTAACATCGATCTGCTGCCCTACGCACAACGACATAACAAACGTACGACGTTCAGCTTGTAGTTGTTCAGTTGGTTAGCTAGCCTCAGCTACACGTGGCAGTAAATCTTTGTGCGCAATCTTCTGATTATACGACAAAGTATTTAAACGAGCGCGCGACGATAGCTTCTGGACGGCACAAGTCTAAGAGAGTGAAAACAACTTCGTTGCTGGGTAAGTAGCGAGACAGTACATTCAGAGGCCGTCGTACTTATTGTAAACAAAGTGTGCTGCAATATGATATACTACATTTTTCAACAAAGAAAATAGCTCTTCGGTCTATATCCAAGGCATATATATATACAAACACAGTCGTTATTGAATTACCATAAGTGGATGTTAGCACTTTGGGGTGAATAATTGTCTCTACGTGAACACACTGGCCACGGGCTTTCACCAGGGTGTTAGCCCAGTTCAAAATGTTTCCCGAACAAATGCTGCAATTTCTTGTTGAGTGTCGATCTGCAAAACTGCCTGTTCAAAGGCTCAAGTGTTTTTCCGACGGTCGGACAGGAGACTTTTGACGGTCTCCTGTCAAAAGTTTCAAGGCTCTTATTCAAGCGCTCATATATCCTTGAGTAAAGGGGGCATGCAGATCCCACAGTTTCGAACGCCAACGGACAAAGTTTGTGCGGATAGTCAACGTCCCAGTATTTCCCGTATTGTTATAGGTCAACACCAAGCCACCGTTCTGCGCTTATGCGCGTCGCCTCGTCGTCCTAAAGAGTCCCAATTCCCGGACAGGTCAGAACATGCAACTAAGCTCTAGCCCCGTGAGGGGAGGTCTCTGGTGAGCACTATCATTAGGAGGATAATCGAATAGCGACGGCAATCCATCGGCTTTTAGAATTCAGCGTTATAGGCGTCCCACCTATCACTATCTACTAATGCCTTAACCCCGTCCGCAGTCTGGGTCAATTAAATGACCGCGTCCGGCACACCTAGGCCGCCTACAACAACCGGGAGCATTGCCTATCCCTTGCCACAGCGGTCAGCCTTAGATGTAGTACGTTCTCGTAAGTGTCCAAGCTAAGTCCATTAAATGTTGTGAAAGCTTACTTATAGTGGGCCGTCAATGGGTACACAACCTGTGGCGAAGTTCAGTTTGTCTTTTTGACTGGCTAATGCCGTCGCAATGCCGTTTGGAAAAAAGGCACATCTAGCAATAAGGGTACATTTAGCAGTCCACTGTGCCCGTGCAATTTATGCAATCCCGCAAAGTGCCGACGGTAAGGGTCAAACTGCACCTCCGAAACGCTTTTAATAGCGTCCAAATAGAATCAGATTTGCCGTATCGGAGACTATTTGCTCCGATCCTTAGCCGTGGGTGCTTTTACTGTTTTACCAGACAGATCTGACCTACGGTGAGCCATTACATCGTGCTATGCCCATGCTATACTATCGCAAACAGGCCGTCAGCAAGGTGATCCACTGGTGGGTCCACCACTTTTCTCTTTGAGTATCAAGAAACTAGTGTATTCAGACGGGGATCTTCCAACAGTACTAGACGATTTTTAAAAGTGTGACTTTAGTGTGATAAGTGGCCAGGCCCTGATAACGGGCAAATGTTACAGCCCACAATGGAATTGAGCCATTAGATTGAATGGACCTTCTTGGCCGATTTCCTGGCTGTCGCGTTTTTGATTTGGTGTGTTCTTGTTGCCGGATGGGATTGCAAAAGCACTAGCTCGCTGAAAGGACAAAGTAGACTTAGCCACAGGAAGATTACCCCAATTGGGGGCCCACTTCGACGATGTTTTTTCTTAAATCTTGCTTTTTAGACGCGAGGTTAACACACCTAGTTAGAAGTTGCAACCTGTCCTCATAGCCTTAACATTTACAGCCGTTTAATGATCTTAGCTAGATATTTTAGAGGCAGATACAAAATCTTTAGCTTAAAGGTGTGGCAAGAGATCAGGTAATCTTTCCGTTTTCGCTAGGCGGCCTAGGTATGCCAAACGCGGTTACAGTGACAAGACCCGCGATTGTGTCATCATTGACTCAGGCTGCGGACGTGGTTAGGGCATTCTCAGATAACGATGGGTGGTAAGCTTATAAAGTAGAACTACAAAGGCTGAGCGATTAGAAAAGGCGAACTCTTTGCAAGAACAGCGATTAGCAAGCCTGATTGATAGAGCTCTACCGTGGCTGACAAAGCCAGGTTTTAAGCCGTTAGTAGCCAAGGGGCTGGAGCTTGGTTACATGCCCTACGCTGTCCATAAATAGGGACCTGTTGTGGCTTGTGTTGATCTAGTAGTTCCCTACCGATGTCGTTTTAGTTATCTTGTGGACTCGTTGGCCCACCATAGTTTGTTTTGCGCTTTAAGTGCAGGTCAAATAGCACCCTATTCGGCTTTGAATGACATCTTTAGTCAAGCACAGAGATCTGCTGGCTTCCCGTGTGTACTGGAACCTCTGGGTCTATCCAGGGACGATGGAAAAGACCTGACGGTCTGACTCTGACATCTTTTGAGCGTGGCCGCATGCTTGTTTGGGACGCAACTGCAGCCGATTTATTAGCGCCTTCGATGATCGGTGCAGTTGCGGACCGAGCAGCTCATGTTCGTTGGCGTTCAAGACTGTGGACTTTAACCTTTCGACGGGTAGACTCAAGAGCATCGGAACTTTTGTGTAAGAGGCTGTCGCTTGACATTCAACGAGGAAACGTGTTCGGGGCACATAACTAAGCTAATTCTGGGTTAGAGAATCCGTGGTGAATACGTAAACCACACGTTTACACGGAGACAATTGTTCACATCAAGGTGCTAACATAACAAAGTTATATAAACAAATAACATCAAAGGGGAAACGTTATTTCTTTGCATCGCATATTTTGCAACAAGTATGCGTATCGTTAGTTTCGGACTATGTCAGTGTGTCCGGGGCATCCTGCACATTCTACCCTTTGGGTTTTGTTTTCTCGTTAAATCTCTCTGCAGTCACTATATCGGCGGCGTCACTGATATTGTTTAATTCCTTTATTTTAAATAGAAGAAAAATACGCATTTCGCAAGCTGAGCTTAACAAAAACCAATGGACATACCAGTATTTGTAGATTTAAAACTGCGTTAACCGCATCTCTCGCGACCACTTTTAACATCAATAAGATGTGACTTTACAGCTAAGGGACATAAGTCAACAATTTTTGGAGGTAGTATAAACGATCTAGCAAACTGTATCATCATAATTTATTGCAATTAATATATTCGTCAAGATTGTATTTCATACAATACAGAATAACGGGCAATTAGTGCATACGAGATTAATTGTGTACCGCCATTGGCTAATTTGTTACATCTTGTTTTTGCTGTTTTGCAGGTCTGTTGCAGTCCTGGCAGTGTCATCGCAGATTCAACAGTAGGAGGGAGGGCGCTCTATACCGGCAGGCAGTGAGCCGTAAAGTGTTGCGACGTGCTAACGTTTAAGGATCTGTTACGTGTCCTTTCTAATATAAGACTATCGATATTATAGCTCTTCGGGTTTACATCGATCCGCTGCCTACGCACAACGACATAACGAACGTACGACGTTCTGCTTGTAGTTGTTCAGTTGGTTAGCCAGCCTCAGCTACACGTGGCAGCAATCTTTGACAGCATGCGCAATCTTCTGATTATACGACAAAGTATTTGAACGAGCGCGCGACGATAGCTTCTGGACGGTACAAGCTAAGAGAGTGAAAACAACTTCGTTGCTGGGTAAGTAGCGAGACAATACATTCAGAGGCCGTTGTACTTATTGTAAACAACGTGTGCAATATGATACACTACAACACAATTACCATAAATGGATTTTAGCACTTTGGGGTGAACAATTGTCTCTACGCGAACACACTGGCCACTGGCTCTCACCAGGGTGTTAGCCCAGTTCAACAATGTTTCCCGAACAAATGCTGCAATTTCGTGTTGGGTGTCGAACGACAATCTGCAAAACTGCCTGTTCAAATGCTCAAGTGTTTTTCGACGGTCCGACAGGAGACTTTTGACAGTCTCCTGTCAAGAGTTCGAGGCTTTTATTCAAGCGCTCAAATATCTTGAGAAAAGGGGCCCTACAGATCTCACAATTTCAAAGCAAATTGACAAAATGTGTGCTAATAATATAATAAGATAATCAACGCCCCAGTATTCCCCGTATTGTTCTAGGTCAACACCAAGCCACCATTCTGCGCTTATGCGCGTCCAAAAGAGTCCCAATTCCCGGACAGGTCAGAACATGCAACTAAGATCTAGCCCCGTGAGGGGAGGTCTCTGGTGAGCACTATCATTAGGAGGATAATCGAATAGCGACGGCAATCCATCGGCTTTTAAAATTCAGCGTTATAGGCGTCCCACCTATCACTATCTAATAATGCCTTTACCGTAGTCTGGGTCAATAACAAAGTCCATTAAATGTTGTAAAAGCGTACTCACAGTTGGCCGTCAATGGGTACACTGCCTGTGGCGAAGTTCAGTTTGTCTTTTTGACTGGCTAACGCCTTCGCAACGTCGTTTGGCAATAAAAGCACATCTAGCAATAAGGGTACATTTAGCAGTCCACTGTAACCGCATCTCTCGCGACCACTTTTAACATCAATAAGATGGGACTTATCAGCTAAGGGACATAGGGTCATCAATTTTGGAGGTAGAATAAACGATATAGCAAACTGTATCATTATAATTTATTGCACTAATATATTCGTCAAGATTGTATTTCATACAATACAGAATAACGGGCAATTAGTGCATACGAGATTAATTGTGTACCGCTAAGTGGGAAACGTGCCGAACAGGTGGCAAAGCATTAATAACCCTTTGTTTACCTACATTTTGTTTTTGTAGTTATCACTCAACACTGATTGATATCAGGTGTCTACTGTCGCTGGTCAGCTACCTCTACTTATCGCAAAAACACACGTCGGCGAAAGTGTTTGCCGGAAAGTGCAGGAAGCCAAAGTCGGCGCCGGTAGCGACTCCTAAAGACTATATTCACACTGGTAAATGTTTAGTTGAGAGTGCATTCTTTTCAGCTCTCTCTTCTACGGTGTACGTTAACGAAAGGACTTGTATATGCCCGTTCTAATATAAATACAGCAGATCCGATTCAACTCTAGCGAAACACACTCGCATTGGCTAATTTGTTACAACTTGTTTTTGCTGTTTTGCAGGTCTCTTGCAGTCATGGCAGTGCCATCGCAGATTCAACAGTAGGAGGGCGCTCTATACCGGCAGGCAGTAAGCCGTAAAGTGTTGCGACGTGCTAACGTTTAAGGATCTGTTACGTGTTTTTTTCTAATATCAGACTATCGATCGTATAGCTCTTCGGGTTTAACATCGATCCGCTGCCTACGCACAACGACAAAACTAACGTACGACGTTCTGCTTGTAATTGCTCAGTTGGTTGGTTAGCCTCAGCTACAACGTGGCAGCAAATCTTTGACCGATTGTGCGCATGCGCAATCTTCTAATTATACGACAAAGTATTTGAACGAGCGCGCCACGATAGCTACAGGACAGTACAAGTCAAAAGGAGTGAAAAAAACTTCGTTGTTGGGTAAGTAGCGAGACGATACATTCAGAGGCCGGAGCATGCGCATAGTGGCGAACTCTCGCGAGGAGTATCATTCTTTTGGCTTTTGTATAGGCATTCAATCCTTCAGCTTTACAGTACGTTGTATTTATCGTAAACAACGTGTGCAATATGTACATTCATTAGCACTTTGGGGTGAACAACTGTCTCTACGCGAACACACTGGCCACGGGCTCTCACCAGGGTGTTAGCACAGTTCAACAATGTTTCCCAAACAAATGCTGCATTTTCTTGTTGAGTGTCGAGCGACAATCTGCAAACTGTCTGTTCAAATGCTGTCGAGTCTCCTGTCAAAAGTTTAAGGTTTTTAGTCAAGCGCTTAAATATCTTGAGTATAGGGGGGCTGCAGATCCCACAGTTTCGAACGCCCACGGACAAAGTTTGTGCGGATAATTAACGTCACAGTATTTTCCGCATTGTTCTAGGCCAACACCCGAGCTACATTTATGCGCTTATGTGCGTCGCCTCGTCGTCCAAAAGAGTCCCATTCCCGGACAGGTCAGAACATGCAACTATGCTCTAGCCCCTTGAGGGAAGCTGCCCTGGTGAGCCTTAAGCGTCTGGGCTAAGTCCATTCTGTAAAAGCTCAGGCGATGAGGACATGTTGCAAACCTTTAAGCAGGTGTGCTAACCTCCTTGCTGAAAAGCAAGATCTATAAAGGAATAGGCCGCAGTGGGCCTCAAATGATAGTCTGCTCGAGACAAAGTCCAGTTTGTCTTTTTGACTGGCTGATGTCTTGCGGTGCCGTCTGGCAATAAGTAACATTTAGCAGCTCCAGATTAACCTGCCCACTACGCGATAGCCTAAAAGTAAAGAGGTATTTAAATTATAATGGTTTAACTTCGTTGTAGGCTGTAACATATACTTCACATTTGACCGGGCGAAGGCCAGGTTCGTTTGCTATAACGGTAAGAGCGCCACGACTTGACAGCTGGAAGCAAATAGATTCTCTGGACGCTATTAAAAGCGTCTTGGAAGTCTAGCTTGACCATCACACCGTCGGCACTTGCGTGATTGCACAAATGCACAGGCACAGTGCAGGCGTTCTCTGCACTTCCAAGAGTGGCGATTCTTAGCTAGACAAGAGTTGCTAAAATAGCATCCTTTTTTGACAGTTAATTTGGCCACCAATCGGCTGAACGGCTAAGAGACGGGGAGCTTTGTTGAAGATCTACTGATCTGGTAGCACAGGAAACATCGGCATCCGACAGCTTGAGCCCAACTCGTCTGGGAAGGTCATCGTCCAGGTGGGCAATTACTTAAGTCTTTATCTTCGTTGCGTTAGATCCATGGGCCATAAGCCCATTAGACATTCGCGTATTTCTCCCTGACCAGGACAGACAGGGATTAAGC
>QVRM01002764.1:0-60157 GCA_003439945.1 Dermanyssus gallinae
CCAGACTGAAGGCGTCGAATAACGACGGCAGAAGAGAGAAAGACACAATCGTCAAACATCGATCGTGCCAGGCCGGCCACCCACTCGATCAGCAACAACAGCAGCCGCGACGCAGTGGCGAGTTGGCTAGAAGTTGTGCCACTGCCACCACCACCACAACCACAACCACCAGCCGCCGCCGCCATCAGACGACACTCACGAGCACAGAGACACAGTAACACATCGTTTGTACACACGCTCCACGTAGCGCGAGCTACATTTAGCAGTTACACCAGTACACTGCTGCTGCTACCACAATTGTACTATCGTCGTGAACAACATTTTTGTTGGAGTGGCAGAGAAAAGTGACCGAGGCCTCGGCTGAGGTAGCGCAGTTAGATGTGTACCTCACCAGGGAGCTTTGGGGGGAATGGCATGCACTAGCCGGCACGTGTACACAAGGTACATTGTACATGGCTATCATCATCACTTGGTGTGTTCAACTCAAGGATTTCACCAAGTTGGCGATCAGTGGTCGTTGCCGGTTCTGCTCGCAGGTAGGCGCTAAATACCACGCAGCGAGCTGCCAGTCGCATCGGCGGTCTTTGCACTTTCTTGCCGGTGGGACGGTCGCTAAAGTGTTCAAATTGTATATAATGATGATTGTATTGTATTTATGTACCATCTTGAAATGCAAAATTATTGCAAAATAAACAATGTAGTATGTACTATCGTCGTCAAGTACTATTACTACCTCTACCCGTTTTTTTTTGTATATATTCTGCTACCAGTGGTGTATGCAGCAGCAGCAGCAGCAGCGACGACGACGACGACGACGACAATAATGAAGCTGCATATATACCTGATATTATTAATCATTTATATTACAATCCTGTGTAAATGAACGTGTTAACTTTCAGCCTATAAAGCCCTGGTGTGCACCATTCGGCAAGCGACCCAAAACTGAATCGCGTTGCCCCGCTGGACGACCATAATGAAGCTGCATCAATCGACGAGCCTGTGTGTTTGTGGTCGTGGCATTACATACTCCCACAGTAGCAGCCGCAACAGCACAGCGGACGCAGCAGCAACAGCAGCAAATGTCGTTCGTAGTATGCGAAAGCCAAAGCATAGCCGCAACAGCAACAGCAGCAGCAACAACAACAACAGCAGCAGCAGTACATAGAGTAGTGAGACACAACATGTACGGTGCATACGGCATACAGTGTATGACGGCAGACACACACAGAGAGAGAGACACACAGGTCGGATCGTCATGTTCATCGTGGTTGCCAAAGCCGGATCTGCTACCGCCCTCGGCTCGAACGAACGGGCGGCCGGGAGGGCGGCTGGGGGACCGCTTAAGACTACTACCACTGCTGCTGCTGCTGCTGTTGATGCTGATGGCCGCTACCGTCCGTCTCTTAGTCAGCGCGGTCGGCCCTACGATCTTGCTTACCATAGACGGTCTTGCAACAGAAATACGACGCCGCACCACACATATACGCAATCAACGAACGCAACTGTAGACAAACTAGAGAGACAATAGAGTGGGTTTAAAATGGGTGTATCTAACTATAATTGCCAAATTGATCTGAGAGAGCGAGCGTGCAAGCGATAGAAATAAGAAGAAAGGAAGGAGAAAGACGCCGTCAATATCTTTTTCTCGTCAACGATGACACCGCTTCATGGTTGCTGATGCTGATGAGCAGTCGCTCTCGGCCTGCCATAAACTCTACTGAACCACATCCGAACGCAGTCGGGGGACCAGTTTCTAGCTGTGTGATGGAAAGATGGCTGGGCAAATGAAATGCCATAAGTGACAAGGTCTTACTCGTCGTGAAGATCGTGCGAACACCTCAAATAACTTCAACAGACCCGAGCAACACTTCAACCCTTCGCGCCTTTTTTTTTGCAGGCAGCGCCATCACCCGGTTCCACAAGGCAGCGGCGTACCTGTCTGTCACAACTGTTATGCACGATTTTATCGTGGATATGCACGCATACACATAATACATCCAGCAAATCAAATATTAAGTATGTCGACGATGTCAGTGCGCTTTTATCAAATACGATATCCGCCTTCAGCAGCGGGTGAAGCGTCCCGTTGATGGTTTCGCTCGCTGGTGTAAAGCGGATGAATTATCCTCTCGATGAATAAATGGGGTCGTTCCACGTGAAACAACGACGATTATACGGTTTGACCAACGTGTACAGTATATGCAGTTCTTATGCAGCCCTAGCCTGTTTGTGATCTGTGAAATCGACGTCTCTTACCATAAAACTCAGTTGGCTGGAATAAAGAGTGATTTCTAACTGTTACTGCTTTCCGTTGCTTTATAAGTAATTATTACGGTTTCTAACCAATTATTCCAATCTGTTGTTTTATATTAAATGGAATCTATTGCTCAGCTCCATCATATGAAGAAAAGTAAGGATGAATTAAAGGATGTGCAAAAACTATTCTGCAAAGACTGCAGAAGAGCTGCGAGGGAGCGGATCTATTGACCAGACAGAAGTAATTGCTTTCCCTTGACCACCAGGGCATGGATGAACTAATAACCCTATTTCGGGCAAATGTAAAAAACAGTAGTTGACTTTGTCAACTTTGCCTTTTTCGCTCGCTTTCTTGACGTCGGACAGAACTTAAGGCCACAAACGACAACACGGCAATCGAAAACATGTCGCAGAAAGAAAGCAATGTTGACGAGAGAACATTGATGTTTTCACTCGCCACCACCTTCATACACCATCACACGCATACACAAAATCCTGACGACTCGAATTTGGTATGAAACGATTTTGAGATGCCTCCTATCGTTAAAGTTAATGTATTTAGAGCAACAGCGACTACTGGTCGAAAATATGTGAACAAATCTTGGCAGTATAGTCCAAAATGCAAGCGTCCAGATGGATTTTCGAAGACAAAAACCTGTAATTTTTATTTATTCATAGAAAGAGAGAGAGAATAAATACTCGTCAAAAAGACCGATCTGCTGCTAAGCAGTCATAAATGATTGGAAGCAATTTTGCGCACTTTTGTACATAAATCAGACAGTACTCCATATCGCTTCAGAACGGAGTGACAGATGGAACTCAGCACATCCACGTTCGGAATAATATTCTCGCTCATTCTGACGAATGGGGCGCATATCTATGACCGGAGATAATAAACATACGTTATATAACAGAGAGTGGACACTGAACGGTGAGAATACAGCGCGAATACAGAGAGCGGAGTAGCTAAACATAAATTTTTACAATGAAGACTGTTGACGAACGTAGCCTATTCGCCCGGTCTCAGTTGGAACTACCGAAATGGTTCTAATAAGATTCACAACACTATGAAAATTACTTGCAGGATTGGCACATCTATTAAAAACAGACAAATAAATAATTTCTAGAAGAGAATTTCTAGCAAATAAGGTGACAATATTTACCAGCAAAGCAGTTAAAAGCAAAAAACAAGCAAGGATTACAATAATTAAATAATGTGATAATTGCTATAAACTGTCATTTTCCTCGTGCTCACATGCATTTCGCTAAATAAGTACTTAAGGTATGCACAATTGTCGCTAAAAACCAACTACGTGTTTATCGTTCGACACAATAAGGCGCAGTGGGCAGTGGCAACAGAGACAACAGCATTTGCCCAATGATTAACATGATCAACTGGGGTGCGTGAAACGTTACCGTCTATAAATACATAATTAATACACATTGGTGCGTAGTCGTCAGATGAGCCCAGTACGTGGTGAGTGTAGCATACAAGTGGAGCAATATACAGCTTAGCATAAGCTGACCGTCGACTCGCAACAATAGTTATGTAACGTAATAATAGTGTTGTTTGTCATTATGACCCTGGAACCTGACGCCTATTCCGTTTATACTATTGTAATAGTATAAACGGAAAAGCGCGGTTTCGGCACTGAGGACACCACCAACGTGGTGCCCTCAGGCCTGCACACATTAAGCACCGTTCTATGCTAGGTTACTGTTGCACCTGTTGCAGCAGCAACAAGCAACAACAACAACAACAGCAACAGAACAACAATAGCAAGGACGATTGTAACCGTGAAGAGACTGTAGTTGTCGCCGTCTAGTCTTCACCAATCGTGCGAATCCTTGTGCGAAGACCAAACGGACATCGCACGGCTTCATACTTCGCCGCCACGAAACCGCGACGCCGCCGCGGCTCGGTCGGTCGAAGGGTGAATCCGGTGCGGCGAAACGATGCGGCGACGACGTCATCTTCTTCTTCTATGTCTTTCTACCCGTTTTCCCTTGTCTTGATGTCCGTATGCCAGCCACAACATTCCTTCAAGCTTCCGCGCAGACCGGAACTTTCGTGTTTTGTCTTGATAGGCACTCAGTAGTGTTTAAGATCACTTGTTTCTCTCTAACGAAAATAGCAACAACAACAACAACAACAACATATCAAACGCAACAGAAAAAAAACATGAAGAAACGGAGAGAGACAGGGGATAACTTGAAAGAAATATATCGAGTGAGCGAGAGAGCGAATAAAGTCTGATAATTGTTTTATTGGGCCGTCCATGTGTCTGTCTGTCCGTCGGTTCGTCTGTCAGCCTGACCACCATTCAAGAAGGACCATTGACGGAGTCATCGAAGTCCGCACCAACCAACCAACCAACCAACCACCCGCAGAAGCAGCCTAGTGGCGGTAGGCTTCTAGCAGTGAGTGCAAACCGACGGCTTTTGCCGACAGATTCATCACGTCACATCATCGTAACGGCGAGGCGTTTCACTCGTCGAGACGGAGGAAATGATGAGTGGTGAGCGGAAAAGACGTAGAAATGTGGCTCGTCCTTGCTCTTCCTATCGTAAATTGACGAATACTCGATTAATTCAGCTAAATCTTTAGTCGATCGTGCGCCATATTAATTCGTCGGCGAACCGCAGCCATCGTATCGTATCAGTATGATCGTCACATCGCCACCACAGAGACAGTGTCAAGCGCAGTGAAATTGAATTTAAGGTGAAACGTGATAACAAAACCATTCAAGCAATACGAAACAATGTTTAGCCTAACCGTTGCACCGAACGGTGATGCTACGCTTTCTTCGAGATTAATCAAAATTTCACGTTTTGGAAAATATTGGAGTGATTGATCATAGATGTGGAGGTCACATGAAGTTGCAGCTGTTTACACAACGATTCGGCTAGGAGAGCAGTTGATTAAAGATGGCGCCATCATTCGTTGAAGAGGATCGTGTGTCTCTGAACAACCAATGGCCAATCGCTTAATGCAACAACATTTCTTTGCAGCAGCAGGCAGCAGCAACAGCAGTAGCATCATCTTGGTTGTGGCCACTAGCTGCTGTTCATCATCATCGTCATCATTATCATCATCATCATCATCGTCATCATCATCCGTGTGATTACTATCATCATCATCAGCATCCAATCCACTTCCGGTAGCCGGCGTAGCAAGGCCGGATGGGCCGCGCATTTTGCAGGCTTTTTGTTGTTTGTCGCCGATGCGTTTCCACTACGAATCACTGCATTCTATCGGCTACCTGGGTGCTGGTGCTGGTGCTGGTGCTGCTGCTGATGATGATGATGGTGGTGGTGATGCTGTCTTCCACTGCAATCGTTGTTGTTGCTCGCCTGTTTAGTGGTGGTGGTGGTGGTGGCGGCGGTGGTGATGGTAAAGCACCCCGCAAAGCAACGGTCCAAACGACCCGATCAGTCAGTCAGTCAGTCATTCAGCCAGGCAGGCAGGCGGGCGGGCAGGGAGACAGACAGACAGACAGACAGAGAGACAAACAAACGGTCAGCCGTCGCCAGGTGGAATAACCGGGTAGCCGGTGGCCGGCCAACATAACAGTGAGCACAACTCACTGTTCGACAATCCAGCCAGGTCATCAATGATGGCGCGGGGCGCGCGCGCAGATGCTACAGTGGCTCTTTATACTTGCCCACAAGCAATCACAACAACGACAACAACAACAACAGCAGCAAAGCAACAACAACAGCAGCAAAGCAACAACAACATTGTGCTTTTAGCGCCAAAAGTGTAGTGAGTTTGAATAGCAATTACAGGGACCCTGGCGACATCGATTGCACTGCCGCTGCAAGGTAATGTACCAAAAGTATGCGCTAATAGCAGCAGCAGCAGCAGCGGCAGCGGCACGGCGACCAAACCGACGTTGGCAAAAACGATCACGTTGTTGTATTGATCAGTGAACGATACCCCTAAACAACACAGCAGCAGCCACAGCACCCTCATAGCTAGCATACTATCATCATCATCATCATGATTATTATGATTATTACTAATATCATGATTACAACTACAATTATGTGATGATGTTGTTGTTCTCGTGCAACGCGTGCGATCGCGTTGCAATAGCGATTGAACCGAGTGGGCGGCTTCGTTATGATGGGCGGCTGCTGCTGCTGGTGCTGCCGCTGTTGTGTCTGTTCC
Source organism: Dermanyssus gallinae (assembly GCA_003439945.1). Classification (NCBI taxonomy): domain Eukaryota; kingdom Metazoa; phylum Arthropoda; class Arachnida; order Mesostigmata; family Dermanyssidae; genus Dermanyssus; species Dermanyssus gallinae. The sequence continues at coordinate 6,431 of QVRM01002764.1, forward strand.
GCCAAGCTGACCGACCCATCTCTCGATGGATCAATCGATCTATGTATGTATGTATGTCTGTCTGTCTGTATGTAGCATCGGGACAGACCGATCTATTGGCCAATCAACTAACCGTCGATGATGGGCCCACGATGACTGGACGCCAACACTGAAACCACCACCACCACCAACAACAACAACAACGACGACGCCTTTATTCGTCTTCCCTTTTCCGCAATGCCTTTCTTGTTTCTCTTCTTGCAGGAACATTAACTCACGCTACCCTGCCGCTTGCCCGCGTGCCTGCTGCTTGCTTCCAGCTGCTGTGGATGGATGGCTCACTCGGACTGTTCAAACCGACTTTCTAACGGCCATCTTTTCGCTCGCTGTATTTCGCTACTCCCCCTCATAACGAGCGACTGGCGTCGACATGATGGCGATGATCGCTGCTGCTGCTGCTGCTGTTGTTGTAGTGCATACGAACAGATAGACGCTGCATACAAAACGAGAAGCTCCGACGGTTAGGAGACGAAACAAAGTCGGACACGTGGGTGCTGCTAGTTACTGATGAACATACATGTAAAGAATCATTCGCTCTCGCGTTACTACGAATCAACTAACCGCTGGTTAGTGTTTGGTCGTAGTATGTAGTATGAAATGAACAACGGCGTGCTTTAACATCGTAGAACCGCATCCCACCGTGAAATCCACTGCCATCATGATTTTTTCTACTTAGGATTGCATATCGACATAAACATAAGCAAAGCAACCTAATTGCTATATCATTGCATAAAAGCAGTTACATGGGGACTACATGCATCTATGAATTTTCGATGTGAATTAGAATGGAAAATTAACAATGAGATCGAGTATAATGTTTTATAATGTTCTTCTAAAAATAGAATATATATTTTGATTTAGACGTAATTTGCGTCAGTTTCTAAACATTTCTTAAGACAGTGAATCCATGCATCGAAACACACCTCCGAATCGCGTCATCGTGGTAAAGGATCTATCGCCTTTTCGCATTATCCATACACGCTAGTAAAAGATGGGGTTTCATCCCCCATGGTCGAACAAAACTCTTCGAAACACCCAAATGCACTTAATCCTTGCTGGAAGTTCTACAAAAGAACTGTGTGGAGCCCGCGCTAGAGTTTTTTCCAATAGTTGATCGACATAATTAGATAAATATGTCATAAAATTTAATTCGGTTTTGTTCATGAAAGTTCATATACTATTAATTATAATAATATTTATCATCATGGTATCAAATGATATTACAAATGCGCCGGGGTTCGAAGTAGAGACAAACATTACTATCTACGATCTATTACGGTTATACCAACCACATGACCATGAAGACGAATGATAGCAAACAACGGTCGTTTCTGTGTGTAGTATCTAGCATAAGTGTGCATGAAGTCCTGCGCTTCTGCCCCTGCTTCCATTGGTTCTACATTTCGCAGTGCATCATTAATAAAAAACGATAAAGCCAACGATTGTGCCCTTAGTTGGTGCTGGGGAACAGCCATACGGTTCAACACAACTAAAAATCGTACGCAAGGTGTTCACGGGTACCATTTTGCGACTAGAAGGGGAGATAAAACGAAGGAACGAATACACCACTTTGTACATTAATAAAATATGCAGTGTTGGTTTTTGTGAAAGGTATTTTGCAGTCCCAGCTCAATCAAATCCGAGGCGGGTAACCGTCGAAACAGCAAACACACTGCCTCCATGTATCCAGTAAGCCAAAAGTTATTACTGAGATCAAGGTGGATATACTTCCTCCCCTCCATTAAATGAATGCCTTAGTAATGGATCTTTGGAGTGGCACGTCCTGTTCGTCATAAGAGCGACGGAGTGTATGCAGTCTATAAATTGAATTGATAGAATACATAGAAACATTAAATTTTTCAAATCTTAAAAAAAAAACAGATATATATATATATATATATATGTTCGAACTTGCGTACGCGCACATAAAATCGTTTCCCCTGTATCCTACAATTGAATAATTATACTACATGTGTTATGAGCAGTTATTTAGTATATATATTATACATATATATATATATATATATATATATATTGTCGTCATAAGTCATGTAACAGGCTTTGTTGGAACCCACAGAGATACGCGCGCTTCACACATTCGAATCCCGTGTGGGATACTCATTGACGAGAAGAGCTACACAAGCCGAAAATTACATTACGAAATAGTGAAGACATGGCTTGCTTGCCTAAGGAGACCAGATCTCACCCCTATAGATTACTCCGTGCGGGGCATCTTGAAGGTCAAGGTTGGACGGACACACCACCAACATCTGGACCAGCTAAAACAAGACATTTAGCAGATATGGGATAAACTTGATGAAAGTTCCCTGCGTCCAACGGTGCTTAGAGTGACCAAGCGCTTGAGGCAGTGTATGACCAAAAAAAGAGACCGATTCGTATGGAAATGTGTGTATACAAGTGCTGCTGTATCTAAATAAGCCACAATATTTTGAATAAGTCGTACACCTTTTCATTCAGAGGACCCAGGCCGCATTGCCCCGTTGTACATTCAACGATAGACGCTGTCTGAGAAAATCGCCCGCTCTCCTATCTCCGCTGGCTATAATTAGCCGCTTCCGACCTTCTGCAGCAAACCGCGAGTGGACGGGCCCGGCCCGCCAAGTGAGTAAAACACGTACCTACTTGTTGAAACTCACGAGAATCGCGCGCTTCTTGCCGTGCCAATTAAGCAAGTAAAGTAAATTTTATTTGCTTAATAAGTGTCTGTACAACAACAGAGGCAGATGCACCAGGTCCAAACCGTCAGGTCTCTTCCCGGCATCCCTGTCAAGTCCGACGGGCTCCAAGACGCACGGTAGGCTAAAAGGCTCGTAAAGCTAATGAAGGTTTCAATCCAGACTTGGTGCCTTGCTCGCCTGCCTCCGCTGGCGATGGAGAAGAAGGCCAGGTGGAGACCAGGTTGTCCGGCCGGACAACGTCTCCACAGACGCAGGCGTGAGCGCACACGCAGGTCTGTCCCCAAACAAACACGTTCCTGAGGAGGCCCAGGTGACCCCAAAGCGTGTCAGCTGACACTGTTCCTAGCATAAATTCACTTTTCAAGCAAAAAGGCGATTATTTACGTTTCTCCTTGCAGGAGTACACATATTGGAAACAACGCATATATAACAATGATTCTTTACTTCTCAGCAATTCTTTCCTCGACGCTGTAGTCGCACCTAATCATTTATATTGATCTGTATACCCTAAATATATTCTAGTAAGTTTACCTAACATGCGACACTTACAGGTAGTTCAATAAGTTCTTAGAATGAAAACCGAGAATTTTCCAAATCATGTTTTTAAATTTTTCTTATTCGATATACTCCCCGAGAAGCTCAATACACTTTTCCCACCGAGATTTCAGAGCTTTCATACCTCTTGAGTAGAATTCCGCGTCGTTAGACTGAAAATAGGCATTGACAGCAGCCTTAACCTCTTCATTGCTGGAAAAACGCTTTCCACCGAGACTATTCTTCAAATGTCCGAAGAGGAAATAATCAGAGGGGGCCAGGTCTGGAGAATAGGAGGGTTGTTCAATAAGTTCGAACCTCAGTTGGGCCAGTTTTGCCGATGCTTGCCGGGACTTGTGTGCAGGAGCATTGCCCTGGTGAAACGGGACAACCTTCTTCTGCAAAGCGGGCCGTTTCACAATGAGTTCTTGCTAACGGCAGTCCAACAGTCTTGCATAATATTCTCCTGTGATCGTTTTACAGCTCTCAAGGATAGTCGACCAGCATTATTCTACGTTGGTCTTAAAAAACTGTAGCCATCACCTTTCCGGTCAATGCCGTTGTCCGCACCCTCTTCGGAGGTCCTTCATCAGGTGCACACCATTGGCAAGATGCTTCTTGGGTCTCGGGAGTGTAGTGATGAACCCGCCTTTCATCGACGGTCATGAATCTGCACCAAAAATCCGACAGATTGTTCGACATCTTGGCCAAATTTCGCTGTAAAGCCAAAACAGGCGCGTCGTTTTGGCCTTGGTTGAGCAAATGCGGCAGCCATTTTGCTCTAAGCTCTTTCATCTTCAAGTTTTCGTGTAGGATAAAATGCACACTGCCTAAACTAATCCCTAATGCCTCCGCTATTTCCTTAATGTTCATTCGCTTATCTGTGCCAAGCATTTTTCGCACTTTCTCTACGTTTTCCTCATCAGTTGCCGTTTTTTTGGCCTCCTGGACGTAGTTCATCCTCGGTGCTCCTGCGACCTCTTTTTAACACATTAATCCAGTTGGAAACAGTGGCAAAACATGGCGCATAGTCACTGTACGTCTCGTCTAACTCAATTTTTACTTGGGTCGCATTCCAACCTTTGAAATAAAAATGCTTGATAACCACTCGAAACTCTTTTTTCTCCATTTTTAAAAATCACGCCGATACGTTGCACGGGAAAAGCTATGAAACGAAATCGCAACGGCCAATCACCATAATATATTGAGTGCTAGCAGTCGAAAAGTTGCAGTTCCTATTAGCGGTGAAAGCGTGCCAAAATTCGAATTCTAAAAAGCTCATTCTAAGAACTTATTGAACTACCTGTATATACAAAATATCTCTATTAACCATATCAAAGGCTCTTCAAGACAAAGAACAATACAATCCTGCCCCCGCATCCTTGATATTTTATCTATTTGATTCAATAAAAAGATATGGTCGTCTAATCCTTGCTATACCCGCATTGCTATTCCTCAATGTTTGCCGTTCGATTCGAACATATTCTGCACCCGACTCTTAAAAAATTGCATACAAATACAAAACATAATTGGTGTAATAGTTATCGGCCGTCTATTTTTCAAATCCCCGTTATCGACGCCACCCTTTGGCAGCAAAAATATTCTCTCCTTACGCCAATTTCTTGGTAGGCAGCCCCCGGCAAATATGCTATTAAAAAGTTTAGACAAATAACTTATGTTGACACCAACGCCTTTCCTACCTTCAGCGCTATTCTATGTAACCCATATGCTGTCCTCTTATTCATTATTTTAATAACTTCATCCATATCTCTTGCCCTTGAAAGTACACCCGTATTCACTATCGACTTCCCTTCATTAACTTCATCACTGATAAAAAAATAGCGCTTCTACCGCCGCATCTATTTCTTCTGTCATTTAGTTTTTGGTGCTCGAGGTTAGCCAAGCCTTTTCCCACATTGACTACAATCGTCTTACCCGTTGTCCTTTTGGGGCCCCAATACACTATTAAATTCCTGTTCGTCCTGCCGTTTTATACCTTATTGTACCAATTCTTTTCTCCATTCCTTTTTCCAAAATTGCCGCCTCAATTTCCTCATTCCACTATCCCCTCTCTCTCCCTCTTCCTACAATTAACTACATTATACCTTTTATCACGTTTTTTCCGTGCTATTGTTTGCATTTCATTTAAATCTATCCCCTATGGCATTCCCTGACAGCTGTTTAGTTTCGTCTATAAGCTTACTTCTGCTTGTCTATCTACTTCTTATGTACTCTCAACTTATTAGTAGCCATTCTCCGTCCCGTAGCTTCCACTCAACGATGATCACTGCAGCAGGCAGACAAAATCAACCCTTGACATTCCATCTATTTTTTCATCTTTAATCATCTCTCCTACCCATTCCCATACTTTTCCTTTTACCATAATATAATACACACACGACTTCACAGTACACTTTTACTAAGTATGAATATAACATTGTTACTTATATTGTTGTCAGCTGCTCTTAGCATATCATTCGAGAGAGGCAGTGCAGCGATATCAGTCTAAAAAGCCAGGCAGGCAAGTGCATGATACTTCGTACATGCTTGAGAGAACAGTCGACAAACGCATTCTGCGTACTCCCCTTAGAATATCGTCTTTGAACAAATTAGGTGACAATAGCCATGAACTATGCATCTGGTAGAAACATGGCGACTGCCACATGCAAGACCAGACCAGAGATGAGAAGCACTGAAAATATTCAGTTCTCCAACCTTCCGTCGGACTCGTTTAACTTTGTCCCATTCCGAGGTAAAGCTTTTGAATGGTACTGCACGCGGCGTCTTCAAGCTCAATCAAATTAATTTCAGCAACCGGTGCATAGCTGACATGAGCAGATCGCCTAACACGGCTTCGTACCAGTGTATATATATCGGGCTGGTAGCGGTATCTCGCTGAACGGCCAGTATGCAGCAGCAATGCACACTCAGTGTATTGTTGCTGTTGAGTGGAAGCACGGCACATAAATATGCGTATTGGGAGCAGTACAGCTGGTATCGCACATAAGTAGGTACAATGGACTCTACTAGTACTGCCACGAGTATCTGTCTACCAGTAGATGGTACTCTTGATTCACTCTACCACGAGTAGTAGCAACAGCAGCAAGCCGTGGTAGTGTAGTCAAAGTGAAATTACTCACTATTATGTACAATCGATGAGCGTTATCTCATCAGTCATCATTTCACCACATATTTGCTTTTAAGCGCATCGATGTCATGGTACGATCAAGATATGTATAGTAGTCGCAGGTGAGGCGTTTCTCTCTCATTTTCATTTCAGGGTTTGTTTCTGGTGAGTTTAAAACGCAAGACATGGGTATGCACGGTTTTATGACACATCCTATCATCAAAAAACTGAAATTGTAAAAAATAAAAAAACAAGAACCAAAAATACCAAGAACATAACAACGCACAGCTTATAGGCTGCTATATATATATATATATATTTTTTAAATATATATATACATATACACACATCAATGCCATTAGGGCCATATATATAAAGAATACCTGCTATGACAAATGCGGACGTTCACTCTAGTAAACATTTGGGTCACGACCGCAGTACGCCAAAGCTAAGCATAATATCGATTTTTCATACAGAAGCCTGCTTACCGTCGGTCAAATGTACCAAGAGTGGACATGAATTGATGTGCATGGATGTGTACGCATGCGTGCACATTCGATTAGAACCGTGCCCAGCAGAGCCCAGCTGCCCGTGCTGCTGCTGCTGCTATCGAGGTATCTGCCCAAAGTTATTTTTAGCTAACGATCCATACGGAACCTCCGTTAATAGGTGCGCAGATAGCTTGGAGTAGGAAGTTGAGCGAAACAAGGACTCGAAATGGTTCCGGTGTCCTGGGCTAGAGGTACCGACCCCCCACATTTGCATACTACTCACTTTGGAAGCTCACAAACAATAAATATATCTTTATCAACTCAAGGTACGTTTATATATTTGATTTACATGCTTTTGATATATTGGACGAGTATGCCGAAAGAGACTACAGACACAATGTACAAATAAATTGTTCTTTCGTAACTGTCGTATGTTTACAACTTTGTTGCAGTTCATTGCTGTTCTTTGTTATTTTCCGTTTGTTGTTGTGACTGTTGTTATTGCTGATTGCATCCCGATTGTATAATTGTAATAATTATACAATCGCTTCCGTTGTTGCTGTTGTTTGTACAAAAAATAAACAAACAAATTGCAATAACGAGAAGAGGCATAACCTCATAAGTTCTGTGGATTATAAGTTTGTTATCTCCTCAGGTGACAGAAAACTGGAGATTCCGCTGGAGACGCTGTGTCAAGCGTGTGATCGAAGCGCACTATCGTAGGGAATTTCCTACAGCATTAACTGGCGACTCTACGATTCCGACTTGCTTCAGCTGGTGTGTTTGCTATCGGCTTACCTTGCATGTCGGCGCTGCTCGGGTGTACGGTTCCATCTTGGCAGATGCGTAGGTCCTTCAGGTTCTCGATGAGGTAGACTCGCGTCGAATTGTTTGAGTTGGCCACCATGTCAGATCTTTTCACGTCGCTGCGTTCGCGACCGGCCGGCAGCTTGCCGGTGAAGGTTGCGTTGCCAGCATTCCGGTGTGCCAGCCAGAGGCGCTGCAGCGTTTTGCACGCCTGGAACGCCAACGCCCAGGCATGCTCCTCGCTCATAGGGGCACCGAACGCATCGAGAATCTCGAACAGCGATACGTACCCCTCGGCAATTGTGCCCGGCGTCTGCTGTTCCGCTGGCATACCCATGTTAGCGGCTAGATCGGCCTGATGGCCTGAACGACGACGACGACAATAACAACAACAGCAACATGAACGACGGCGACAATGACGATCGAACGTTGTTGTTGTTGTTGTGTTCCGAAGCACTTTAGGCTCGTTGAATCACTCACTCACTCACTAATGAATTGGTAGGTAGCACTGAGCACTCTAAGCAACACTAGAAGACGAAGTAGCAGTGGACGTCAGCCACTCACAGAGAGGAGTCGAAAGCTCGAAAGCTTTGTTGTCGTCGTTGTTGTTGTTGTTGTTTTAGCAATAGCAGCGGTTGGGCGCGTCCGTTTCCAGTGTCCGTGAGTGTAATCAACTTGCGGCTTTTTGACTCACAGTCGTCTGACCGGTTTACTAATGGTAAGCAAACAGATGAAATCAAGCCGATGCTTACCGATGTCAGCAGCATCATCATCATCATCATCCTCCTCATGATGAATGACGGCTACTGCAACCAGCAGCAACAGCCACTGGAGTAGTGACTGTTGTTGTTTGTTGTTGTTGTTGTTGTTGTTTGTTATTGCTGTTGTTGCACTGCCGCAGCCGCAGCTGCAGCAGCGCGTTTGCTCTCTCTCTCTCTCTCTGATCGATCAATCGGTGGTGCAGTCGATTGAACGATACTTTTAAATTCTTCTGCTGCTGCTGTCGTATTAATTCGATCCACGGCTGATACACTGCAAGCCGTCGTCTATAGCATTTCGTCGCAGAGAGGAACACACAACAACACGAGTGTCGTGTTGGCATTTATACACACATATGTATATATATATATATATATATATATATATATATATATATATATATATATATATATATATATAAATAAAATTTGATTGTCTGCAGTAGCAAGGCAAATAGTATCGCATATGAATTTCAGCGAGGATTTTGAGATTGGGTCATCTTCGTCATGATTAGCTGGCAGTTATGAACTGGTTCGAGTGTGGGGTCACCAGCACGCTCCAACATTTGACCTGCGTGCTGTTGCTGCAGCTGCTGCCGCCTGTGGTGAGGGGGGTAGTTGTAATTGAAGTAACCTCATGATCGACGAATTCGGCGCCACATGCGACGACCTTTAACAAATGCCTCTGCTTTTGCTGTTTCTGTTGCTGCCGCCGCCCCCGCTGCCGCCGAGTGAGGTCGCCGTCGACAGCGCCCACACCGTGCTTGAGGTTGGAGATCTGCGAACAGCGGCACTGCTGTGCCGCATTACTTGTCAATAACACAACACGTACTATGTGACTAAGTGACACCAGAGCAAGAACAACATTCATTCATTCATTCGCCACATCTCTCTGAGTGGTGTTTGTTAAGCAGCAGACGTGAACACACACAAACAACCGAACAGACTGGTTTTCACCCGCACCAAACAACTTTGGGTTCTAAATCCAAGATCGAGGCGGCTTGTATACGAGCTCAACGAGTATCGACGCCAACGCCGATTGACGATGACGATGATCCAATTCAACAGCTCAAAATCAATCGAATGCAACAACACACACGACTAAACATCCGGCTCATCGGAAACAACCGAACCACAAGCTGCTAGCATCCCCTTCGTAATGAGCATTGTCAGCAGCAGGTTGAAATTCCAACGCTACGCAGCTGACTCAAAACGAAACATACAGATATAGATGACTGACTGACGCAGCAATGACAACTGCGCTCACGATCGATGATGATGATGATGATGGCGGTGATGGTGGTGGTGATGGTGATGGCCGCGAATACACAGTAACAATCCAGGGAAGGTGTAATCAGATGACATGGTTAAGCACGTATTCCAAGAGGAGGCACATTATCGTTATTGAATCCGCGGTCGTTATTACAATTTGGACTGTTGTTGATGTTGTTGATGTCGTTGTTGCCACCACTGTCGCTGCTAATTAAGTGGCTCGTTGCACTTTCGAGTAGTATCCGAAGGCGGCTCAAACTCACAATCACTGTCATATCACAGGTATCCCATTCAGCGTGGAGCAGAAAGACGTCGAATCAACACACAGTGACACAACACACACGGGAAAGGAGGGGGGGGGGCTGATATGGATGTAAAGCACAACAACAACAACAACAACAGCAACAACAACAGAGGAAAACGGATGTGTTCGCGCGAAGAAAAGTTGACTGGCCGGCCGCACAAATATTAACTAGCACATGAAGTTAACTGTTTCACACAACACTGTTAGCAATCCGAAAGACACCCACACACAACGTATATATCACGACGCATATATCACAGCTATCAAACCGATACGACAAAAAATCAAGTTAAACTCAGCTCTCCAGTTTTCTGCCCGCCGATCAAACAGTTGGCTGAACGGTTTCGTCGTTCGATTCGGTGTGTTCGTGCGCGGACGACATTGTGGCGAGAGAAAGAGAGAGAGGGGGGGAGAGAGAGAGGAATAACAATGCGCGGGGGAGGGCGGGAAGGACAGAGCGGGCGAGAAATGCGAAACTAAGATGAGAGGGGAACAACAACCGCAAGACGAGAACGAAAATCTACGTGGCTGTGCAATTTGCTTGCTTGTCTGACTGGCTGGCTGCTCGTGCGCTCGTTGGTTCGTACGCGTTCGTTCGTTCGTTCGTCGTAGAATTGACCCGCCTGCCCGCTAGAAGCCAGCGACTGACTGACTGACTGACTGAGGCGGCATGATGATGTGCTGCTGCTGTTGTGGTTTGTAGCGCGCCCGCCGCTCTCGCCCTCACGGCCTCACTCCCGACCCGTCTCTCTCTCTCTCTCTCTCTCTTACTCTCAATATCTCCACCACTCTCTCATTACCTCTACCACTCTCTACCACTCTCGCTCTGACGTTCCCAATCCCTCACCCATACTCTCTCACTAGCGGCCACCAAACCAGCTCGCTAGATCGCTCTATTGCCCGCCGCTGCTCGGTCGGTCGGTGGGTCGGTTGGTTGGTTGGTTGGTTGGTTGGTCGATCGGTTGGTCGGTGTCGGAGCTGCCACCACCGGTCGTCGGTTGGTTGTGGTGGTCGTGGTTGTTGTTGGGGAAGTATTTTGGGAAAGTGGACATTGACGGTCGCGACAGGCGGTGGCGCCACCTTGCGTCGGTCGGGGCTCTGGATGCGGCGGTCAACACAGAGCCGCCGCCGGCGGTGGCAGCGACAGCGACAGCGTCAGCGGCAATCCGGTTCATTTATTTATTCGGTTGTTGGATGGAATCAAGTGCGATGATGGACGGTGGTGGCAGTGACGCCGCAGCCAGCGTCGTCGTCGTCGTCGTTATCATCGTCTACACAAACACATTCATTGATTGACTGATTGACGACTGGGACAAGTTAACCTTGATAGCTAGCTGTTGTTGCTGTTGTCATTGTTGTTGTTGTTGTTGTTGTTGCTAACGTCCTTAATCATTCGATTCCGGCCAAAGGTTATCGACATTTCCAACAAGTGCCGGGTAAAGAGAGAGAGAGAAATACGTGTTAGAATGCCTTCAATGATGGGAACAATTCGGTAGACGGAAGGAGCACACCGAAAACGTTGATGCCACCGCATAAAATCATAATTTACTATTTTTGTAATCATTATTATTCTAGTACATCCTATTCAACGGTCAGGCGCTGCAACACGGCGTAACAACACACCCACCACTGCCTATTCACTTTTCTTTGTACATTTTTTCAATTTTTGTTTGCTTACCCCTGTTGCTTCTTCACCTTGATTATTGTTTGTCCTCCGGCAGCTTTGTTTCTCAGCGGGAGTTTAGATCAGGTTGGATTCAACCGAATAGCGTCTGGTGCTAACGGCAAGATGGCTGGCTAATCGCCCGTTTGTACGAAGCCATAAAGAGTGTACACCTGGCAATGCATACAGACAGCCGCCGTGACGTCAAACGCAGAAGGCAGTAGAGAGCAGTGGGCGGGGGTCTTCTCCATGAGTACGCACAGTAACCAGCTGGCTGTGATGACGTCAACGGACGACTATACTTTCAAAGTAGTTCTCTCTCTCTCCCTCTACCGCTATCTCGCTCTCTCCCCTCAGTGGGTTGTGTTTCTACACAAACGCCGCACACAGGCTGCCGACTACACCCCACGCTTGCTTATTTAATTAACTACTAAGATAAGTTTCGTCAGTTGGCAAGCCAGACAGCGGCACATCGTAAAGTTTCTCAAGGGCAAATGCTTTGGTATCGGGCCCCATTTAAGTCTGCGTTTAATGCCGAGAGAAAGGGTACTTCTTTGGACATAATCATCTGCAGCACGCGCTACACGAGCAATAAAATGTATTAACTAATCTGTTCAAAACATAGATAACCTGAGAAGTTATTTTAACGCGCGAGTTAGGAAATAAAAACTCCATTAAAAAAAACGACTTTTCTACTACATCAATCAATTTCTTTCGATCGAATATGAATTATCATGAAACAACGACGAGCGGCCGAACTCCAGTAACCGGCTATCTTATTTATTCAGCGTGTCTCAGAGCATTTCAGCCGTACCATATCGTGTTTTGATGGTGGTGTCTGCGGCCACTTAACTTTTTGAGCCACCACAAGGCTTAAGCCCGTAAAGTGGCACCGATCATTGCGGTCTACTTGTCGCTAAAGCAGCTACCGGTCGACCTTTCCAGCCACGTCGCATACGCGACAGTATACGGTCCGTGGATCGCTGGACCCAATAATTTACTTAAAACTTACCTTACGTAAGTTTTACGTAAACCATATATATAGATATATATATATATATACATACATATATATATATATATACATATATATAAGCGTAAGTACAGAATTTACTTTCAACATATTTGCAATAACAGAACACTGGAATGTCGATTAGTAGAGAATGCGTTTGAACTCGTTGAACGGCATGCTGGAACTTGTCGGCATGCGCGACGGACGGAGGGGCGTCAGGCAGGTAGGCAAACTAAGCACTCTAGCTAGCCATTGTCAACGGAAAGGCGTGATGAAGATCGATTACTCACGCTAGCTTCACGCCGATACGAGCATCGTTAATCGCGAGAGATAAACAAATCGGGTATTCAGTAGAATCACAGAACATGCCTCTGTTCTTATTTTTATTATATTATTATAATTATGGGCATGTCTGCTTTTGACCGACTTTGGAGCCACCGGCGTTAAATGGCATGCAGAGCATTAGCAGTGAAGCTACGACAATATATATATATATATATATATACCATCTGTTTAGTTGTCAATGCAAAGCCAACTACAAATTGCCGCAATATTTCTGGCTGGAAGACATGGCGCGCGTCAAGCTCCAATTAGCGCGAACCCCTTTTGCAACATATGAATCGAACGTGAAGCGAACCAGTTTCCTTGTTGAAATCTATAGCAATTGATGATGACTGCTTTTTCAGTCGTTATAATCGAAGTCCGGCTAGGCTCACTACTGGCAAAAGCAGTTGTTGTTGTGTTTGTTTGTTGTTGTACCTTTGGTGCAGCTGATGCCGGTGTAAATTGTGCAACCGTGTCTCTGATGGTTGTGACACTGTTGGCGGCCATGGTAGAGTGACCAAATATCATTTTATTGGTCCAATAACCGTTTTGTCATTGCAAGTCATTGCATTGCATTACATAAACATTTCAGTGTCTCTATATTGACATACACAGATACGTAGAGCAAATTACTAAAAGGCTAAAGCACCAAGAACACATCTGAAAAAACATTAACATCCAGTCGGTTTGTGTTACATGTTGAATACCCTTTGTAAGGTTTGCTAGGTTACTTTAGAAAGCTTGCCCATTTTCTAACTCTAAATATCAAAGAATGAAACAATTATTTAGTGTGTTTGATGAATGATTATAATTGGTAGTATTAGAACGCAAAGCGTAGCAATACTTCACAGAGCGGGAGAACAATGTTGTACTTTTTTTCAAAGAAGAAGTAGAAATAAGAACCTTCATTTTTAGCATATACATGACGAACCGTTGGTGTTTGAATTACCTTTAATATATATATATATATTTTTTTTATTTTTTATTTTTTTATATATATATATATATATATGTGTGTATATACTATTGGTTTGCGTTTTGAAGTGAACATTTGTCTTCTCGTAGGATTTTTTAAACTCTATTTTAGCATATACATAACGATCCGTTGGTGTATTAATTACCTTATGTATATATATATATATATATGTGTGTGTGTATACTCTTGATTTGCGTTTTGGAGTGAACATTTGTCTTCTCGCGAAAATGTAGGGTTTCTTAAATCAATTTTAGGAATAGCCTAGTCAAACAATGTGCTAGAAACAGGTGCTTATTTCCCTCGTTTAATGTTTGTAAGAGTTCGGATTCTCCCTAGTCTCCCGCCGAAAGGTTAAGGCCTCTACCTACGCGCTGAATCAGCTTGAGTGTAAGGAAGTCTGGGCCTCTCAATAACTCGAACGTCAACGGGCAAAACTGGTGCGAATAACCAACGTCCGATTCTGCACTTGCTAACCTGGACGTATGACCAGCTCTGTCCACACCTGCTCCGACCATCGAAGAGGCCAATGGGTCGGTTACAATCAAGACTCAAGCAAGCATGCGGCCACGCTTAGAGTGAAACTCTGAGGTCTCTTTCTATCGTCTCTGAATAGGCCCCGTGGGTTTCAACATACGGGCAGCCGGCCGATCTCAATGTTCGACTAAAGTTGTCATTTAAAGCGGAGCGATGTGCTCGTCGGCTTGTCGGCACCCAGGGCGCGTGATAGGCCATGATGGGCCAACGCGTCCACATTATCACACCACAACGACATCAATGTGGCACGACTAGATCAACATCAAGCCGCAGTCCCTTGAATACTGACCGCTCGAAGCCTGGCTTTATCAGCAACGGAGGGATACAAGGGTACACCTAGCAACTCCAGGTTCATATATATATATATATATATATATATATATATATATATATATATATATATATATATATATATATATATATATATATATATATATATATATATATATACATATATGTATATATATATATATATATATAGTGAAGAGGCTTAACACTAACGGAATAAAACAGAAACAGCTAGCTATTTCTATATATAATAAGCTAGCTATTTAGTTGGCCCTGAAAGGGGCCTTAGTTGCATCTACTGGACGTGAGGTACAAGGTTTCTGCTCACGGAGGTTACATTTGCTGTGTTGACGCAAGTCGTAGCATTAACAATAGCGGCGGAAAGGTTTTGACCTTATGGCTCACTCTTGTGACCCAAAACCTCGTTGTGGTTTGGTGTGTCTAATTTCGGGCAGCCGTGAGTCTCGACCTTCGTCAGAATACGTACCGCCCTTACCACCGCTAACCGATAACCTTTAGATTTGAGGGGAAAGGGTAGCTAATTGGCTTATTGATCTATTTGATAAGTTATCATGGTAGCAGGATCTGTTTTTGTTGATTTGTCTCCCTAACACTCATAACCTGACAACAGTTATGAATTATGACTTCTATAGATTGACAACTGTGCTGTCCGCATTTGCACCGTCCTTCCTGCAATAGCTTGCCTGAAAGCGTCGTAACACTTTCTCGTTGTGCGGGTTCGTGCGCCTACGTCGCACCTTGCCTGAGAAATTCCCCGACCCTTCATGCACACGTGGCGTTGCCAGTACAAACAAAACCATCTATAATGAAATTATCCGTAAATGAGCCCTTCAGCCGTCTTGAAGACTACGGGGGGTGTAACAAGTTATTTTGCAAAACAAAGTATGCTTGCATCTTTGCTTATTTCTCAAAGCGTGAGCGAATCTATTGTCCCCGCTATAGTAAAATAGGAGAGATACAGGAGGGTGTTCACTACCAGCCATGGTTCAATCCTTTTGAGCATGAGACGAACTGGAACCTATCTTCCGGATTCGATAGAGCACATCTTGTATCAATTGTGCAGCCAGAGCGTGACGGATGATGACGGTATCTTTATTGTACTTGCATAGTACTGAACACCGGAGTAAATCGCAAACAAAATTGGCGCGCTAAAAATTATTCTGCACGATCAAAATTAGGGAACGATTTATATATCCTATACTCGATCATATTTACCGAACCAATTCATGATTGTACATATCCAAACATAAATGTATAATCATCATTCATTTATTGCACTTAAACTGAGTATATTCAATACGCTCAAATAAATTATTTCATACAACGGAATTGCATATATATATATATATATATATATATATATATATATATATCTGAGAAGTATTTCCACGATGGAGTTGCTAGATTGTCCTCCTCTCTATGTACCGTATTTTATGGATGAGCAAATTGCTAACAGTGTCTATTACGGTGTATATTCGATGAAACCTTAGTAAATCCGAGTAAAACTCAGAGAATTGTAGACCATTGGTAACTATTCTGGCCGTGATGGTCCCACAAGGATCTGCGCGGTGCCTGCTCGTCCGTAATCCTCCATTCCCTAAGGATTTGGAATCGCCGTGAGGCATATCTTCAATGCGCCGAAGGCCGGACATGTTGAGATATCTAGAATTTGCCCAACCTTGTGGCAGCATGGCCGCTGACTCTCAGCGGTATGTTTTATCATCCATTCTGAGTGAGCACTGCTCAAAGACGGGGTTTGAACCGGCGACACCCCGGTAGATAACAACCATGACTAGCGCGCTGGTTCCCTAGACCACGCCGCCACCAATTCCTCCTAACAGCGGAATCCGAGATCTGCAGAAGCCAGTGTCAGTATGGACTGTCGTATTTCGTAGGTCTATTACTTGCGCGCTTGAACTGTTTGCTTTCCTTTGTTTGTCGCATCAGCTGCTGCAATGTATCAACAAACGCATCGCGGTACCGCTTTACTACCGCTAACTGCGATTACACTGTGCCAGATAACGAAACTGCTAAAGATTAGGCAACAGATTTGGCTCCAACCACCGGATACACTAACTATGTAAACATAAATGTTTTCATTGCATTAAATCGGACGGTAGCGTACAACAGGAATAGAGCGAAAAACAGGTTTTATTAATAAATAAAAATTAAAATAAATAACATAACGTCATATTTCGTCGTCTTTATTACTGTTAAAAGATATGCGGCCTTGTGCCAAGTGTATGGTTTGTTTTTGTACTCAAAGTCATCAGGAACAGTAATCAAATATCCTTAATCTGGGTACAGACATCTAAAAAGACAAGATGATGCCAGTGCTAGCCAATTAAAAGGTGACGGTAATCACCTATTGGCTACCCGCATGCTCCCCAGCCTGACGTTTCGAGAGAACAGCCAAAACGGTGAATAAGACACATATTACTATAAATTGCTACCAATGCGATAACAGGTACATTGTGCATAACAGCCTGTGTCCGTCACAAGCGCCCTATTACCTACCTCCTCTCAGGTACGGCATGATGGTCGCCATTCATGTTCTTTGCTTTGGAGTTTGGAGGTACACGCCTACTCATGTATTCCTTTGTGGAACATGTTAAGCACGCAAACCTTGAAAAAGAAGGAAGTATTTCAGGTGGGAAGCTTAAAATATACAACATGAATGTTATATTATTACCAATAAACAATTATCTGATGTTTATATATATATATATATATATATATAGTTGTACAATAATCGCCCACTATAAGTAAAGTTTATGATTTCGATCCATGCTAGGGACTTGTATCCTAACTCGTAATCATGATAGGAAAACTCTGATTATATACTTGATTATATAATATGCTCCCACAGTAACCATTGTTCGAAACGTCTAATAGGGGTCCAAATTCGTCTTGTTTCTAGTACTATTAAAAAAAAATAATTACTTAAAATTACTATTGAAATAAGGATGTTATTTTTACATAGGTATATTTTGTACAAAACGAAGTAATTAAAATAGCAAAAAGTAAAGAATGTGTAGTAAATGTAATAATTTGTTGTAGCGTTGTTGCAATTTTATTGATGCAACTGTAGAAGGTCAATGAACAAACTCAGCCTTGAACAAACTCAGCCTTGTGGGATCTGGTATTATGTCCATCACTGCCGCAACGGTCTCTTCTGAAGCTCAGACGAAAAATTCTGCTTGAAGAATGTCTGAGCTCTTGGTACGCCAGTGCCTATAATGAGCCATTTGCAGGCTCCTAAAGTGTAAGAAAACCGAACTGGCATCTATTGTAATTGTTAAGTAGCTCGAGATACTTTAGGTGCGCTGAAAATTAGAGAAAAAACAGTATCGGTCGTCGTCCGTTAGCCACAGGAAGGCAGTCAAGTTCATGAGTCAACGAACCTATGTTAATCGAGTGTTTATTCTCTTAAAATAGTATATATATATATATGCTACTACCACGGCTTTTCGCCGCCAGGCATGTGCAGGACATTCAAGGCCCTAGACAAAATTATTCATGGAGTGGATCACCCTAACACATTCACAGGTGACTTAAATCAACCCCACATTAAATGAAGCACAGGAGGCTTTGCTTGTAACCAAAATACCAGACAACAAACCTCGACTCGTCGAGAGCAGGGCTTGCGCCAATTGTGTCCGCCTATTTTGGTCACAAGCCCACAGCAAGTTCCTTTCCTTCTTTAATTCACTACAAGGCTGACTTTGCGGCCATGACGACGATCTTGGAGCACAAATAAATTGATAGTCATTACGTTATTCTTACTCTTAGCTTAAGACACTATTTATCTTCCGTTGAAGCTTTTCTTGTCCAGTCTCGTTAAATAGTTCACACATGTATGGGCGCCTAAATTATATGCAGAAGTATCGCCGCACCCCTGGTGAGCTACCCCCAATTGTTTTTAATGAATTGGCTGACGTGCTGACGATATTTTCTACCCAGTTGCTCGAAAAGGCGGAACCAGACTAAAGCAGAACCACTGCGCAAAACGTAATCGCGTCATAAACTGTGCTTTATTTTTCTTGACGTTTTTCACGAGACCGACCGGAACCATAACGTATTGCTGCCTAAAATTACAACGTTATTACATCATTAGAAGCCAAAATAATGCTTGTAACGTTGACAGTATTGAAAAGGTAAATTAAAGGAGGTGTTTTTCTAGATCCGGGCTTTTCTCTTCAGGGGTCGTCTTTAGAACCGCTACTGTACATATAGAATGAAATATAGAATGATGATATCAACACCCAACTCTGCTGTTTTAAAGGCGTACAAAAATGAAATCATTATTGCTTCAGGGCTCACATACTGTCTGTTTGCGTACAACTAGGCTGTTTGCGTCTACTTCAAAATACAAAACATAATATAGACTGCTTGTGAACGCACGGGCAATCAGTATGATTGATCGCGCGAGGAGTTGGCGTCACTTAGGCGCCGTGTTATTGGACAGCTCTAATCGAGCTGCTGAATGCACGAACGACGGCGACGACGACTGTCGAGAATTCGACCATCGAACAGATCGTTAACTCAGTTGGCGAACCCCGTCAAAAGAGAATGGCGTAAAATGGCACCCGGCCCTGCGCGAGCTGTGTTGTGCAGCTAGGCTTAGTGAGTCCAGCGCGAGAGCATCACCACAGTAACTTAATTTCCGTCGTGTTTTCCATATAATAAATACATCGATTATAAATGAGTTCTCTCGAGCTAATTATTTGCCGTTCTTACTCGTAGCTCGTTGTAACATATTTGGCGCCCAACGTGGTTGATTTAGTTACCAATTAGTTACCCGGCTACGATGGCGATCGCGATATGGAAGACGCAGCTAGACGCTAAATTACAAATGGCTTGTGGACCTGTACGCGCGACAGTGCAGTTATTGCGAAGTGCCGCCAAGTAGTTTTTGCCAGACGGCCAAGAAACGCCTGAATGGTCTGATATGGTTAACAGACGACAGGTTACCGCATGGCTAATAAATTCTCTAGCCTCTAATTATAAAACAAATGAATGGCTTAGTTGATGTCGGTGATGAATGGAAAGATAGTTCACTCGTTGTCTGGCCTACTTCGAATATATCCTTGATTCGGTCTAAGATAACTACTACATATAAGACTTCAGCAGCTGCTACGTCCGTATCGTCACAGGATGGTCAGCTAGCGGAGGCATTATTTTTTGCTAATGCAGTTAATAGAAAAGTTTTATGCTAAGAGAGAACCAGAGTGAAGCGCATTGTGAGGGAGTGGTTCGCATTGAGTGGGCGGAAGCGTCTAGCACGCACTTAAAGCCTAGAATTACTTTTAAGTAGGTTTTTAATTCAAGACCATCCTCAATCCCATACGGGGTCGCCGTTGACGTACGGCATATCTTCAATGCACCGCAGGCCGAACATGTTGATATATCTAGAGTTAAAAACATGTTAAAGTTGTTTTTAATTCTAGACGCTTCCGCCCAGTCAACGCAAACCACTCCGTCCCCTACGGGCTTAGAACTCACCGTGAGGTATACCTTTAATGCACCGAGGGCCAGACACGTTAAGATACCCAGAGTTTCCCTAACAGTCCTTGTGGCAGCATGGCCGCTGACTTTCAGCGGTGTATGGTTTATCATCTATTCTCAATGAGCATCGCTCAAAGAAAATTCGACCGACAACAGGGATTGAACCGGCGACACCCCGGTAGATGACAACCATGACTAGCGCACTGGTCCCCCAGTAGACCACGCCGACACTATATTTTCCTCAACCCTTGTGGCAGCACGGTCGCTGACTCTTAGCTGTATGGTTTACCATCTACTCTCAATGACTATCGCTCAATGAAAATTCGATCAATAATTACGCGCTAAAACAAAAGTCACTGTGCCGAAGGGAGAGTCCCTCCTCTAGTCGGACTGTTGCGGTGTGGCGAAAACGCTCATCGGTGATCACCAACGCGTTAATACAGCTGAGCATCCCGTAAATGTCTATCAAGCTAGTGTCAGCAGTAAAAGGAAGCCTATCCTAAACAAGTGTTTGTTTTGTATGGGCAAACATAATTTCACGGTTTATCAGAACGGCCTATCTTTAGACAAAAAGAAGTGAAGAGTCCGGAAAAGCAAGGCGTATAAAAATGTTTTTAGCCGAAATATTGGCCAATATTTTGCTCGAACAAGGAAACTTGGAATTGAAATGCAACGCAAATTAGACTATTGCAACTAGGTTCTTTTTAGAATATGGCTCGCAATTGACATCTGCTACCACACGCTTAGTTGCCTCCTGACAGGCTAGGACGATTCACTATGAGTTCACGTACCTGTGCGTCCTCGGTGGTGAGAGACCTCATCAAGCTCAAAGACTTCCCATCGTCAAGTTACGGCTGGAGCCATGGACACGAATACACACAGATGAGCAAGCTCGCGTCATAGCAGCCATTATCGCTGGTACATGACCAGAGCCGTCAGGCGAGCTAAAAGCTTTACATAGATGCGATTAGCATATATATCGGGAGGCCCCATAAATGATCAATTTACGCGGGGCAGCGTCCGGCAAAAAATCCAGTCCGACTGAACCTAATGCTAGATGTAACTATTATTGGTGAAAAAGCGTTAACGGAAAATAACAGCGAAGGGGCTTGACGGTGGTCCTGAGTTGACAAAAAAATACGCACACGAAATACGGGCATTCATAAATAGAGATTTTGCGGAGCCATTACCCGAGGGCGCGACACTACAGCCTGGGAAGACATCGTCTTCTCCGCCTCGGCGGCGGGGCGAGGGCAGTCATTCGTATAATGACTGTATTGAAGGTCCCTTATGTGTTAAGATACACGTTGCAAGTGATTGCGCTTCACCTTAGGCTGACAGACCTCAAGATTATCGACCGAGTTAAAAATTGCTTTATGCAGCGTGTCCTTAGATTACCTAGGAACGCATCGGCGACACTAGCGCTAGAACTATGTCGAGAGAGAATCTTTACAGAGGATCTCATATCTGACGGAATACCATTTAGTGCAGATGTGCTGGACCAATACCTAGAGTTTAGAGGAGAAAGAAACATTAATTTTGTAATGCAGAACTATACAGAAATACCAGCGTTTACCACAGATAAGTGGAAAAAGGCTCTACAAACAAATCGAATTATATTATGTAGGATAACCTGGCATGGTTATCACCATTATATGTATCAAAGGAGCGTGTTACGAAATTGACGAATGTGTATGTAAATTTTGTGGAGAATGTGACATTAACGGCTACCACTTGACACGATGCGCGTCAATCGACGCACAATCACTGCAGGAACGTGTGAATTACCTGCTTAGTTGGAACACTGAAACATAAGACGTGCAGATAACTACCAATGATGTGGTGAATAAACTGAATGATATATTAGAATGTCCGTTGGCGTATTCACCAACTTTAGTCGCTTTAAGATAGCGTGAATGGCTGATATTGGCCAATTGCAATCAGATAAATACGCTAAAGGTCATCCGGGGACAAGCGCGAAGTTGGTCAGTGACTTGTACGTGGACGAGATGCTTATCGGAGCTTACAGTTTAAATGAGGCAGCGTGTCTATGGCAAAACGCAAACGGAATTCTAATGGAAGCCGGTTTACACTTAAAAATTAATGAGCGCGTGCTCTCGACTTTTCGATCCGCAGGGACTGTTTGCTCCATTCGCGATGTAGCTCAAGATGATTTTGCAGGAGACACACATGTTCAACGCACCATTAGATTTACAATTGCCTCCAGAGTTACTATGGCTGTGGTTGGCGTGGTACGAAGAATTAATAGGTCCTACGGGATTTGGAGTACCAAGGTGCTTGCGACCGGCCCCAACGGAAGCGGCAATTGTCGAACTGCCAGCTTTCTGCGGGAAATCGATTGTATGCCGCTGTAGCGTACGTCGAATCGACGATACACACAGGCAAAGTCACCATCGCACTGATGGCCGCAAAAGCCAAGGCATGTCGTTTGATGGGTGAATCGCTCACTGTTGGGGGCAAGGGTATTATTACACTAACAGGCTACACAAGCCTTGTGATGGTTTTACTCAGTCGTAAATAAATGTATTTTTGGACCCTAAACCTTCCTCAAAAAGTTTCATTATAGCGGGTGCAAGGCCGCACGATCCACAAAAAACAGTTGGTCGGAGCAATACTAGCAGCACAGCTGCTTGATAAAATGTCCGACCACCTAGGCCTGGAGGAGTGTAAAACGCACTATAGATCAAATCCTTAGGTTGTGCTACATTAGGTTCACTTTGCCAGTCCAAGCACGTGGATTGTCTTCGTATGGCACAGACTGACAGAGACACTTAAACGTTCGGAGGTCAACCAGTGTAGCCACTGTCTAAACTTTTCGGGGTGACCCTCAGCCAAGATTTAACGTCCACGGGACTGCTTTTCGCATTGTTTCATGGAAGGACCCCTCTAAATATAAATATGCAACGATTCGGGGACTCGAACGCGCGCAACTATGTGTTTCCTCCGGTGACGAGACGTGAATGCACCACGCCACCAGGCTCGACGGAGCCACTGTCTAGGGGAGCAGGAGCAGGTCGACCTGCCGTCAAAGACTTAAGCATGATCCATCTCAAAAAAGCTCGATGCGGTTACAAGGATCTGCGTTTTTGTTAGGAACTTAAGGAACTGGCAAGCACCACATCATCTCTCTATCTCCCCCTATATATATATATATATATATATATATATAAATCATTGCAAGAAGTTCACTGCTAATACAGGATAGCAGTCGCGAAAGTCGCTTTAATGATAAGAAGAAGTACCATTATTTTACTCTGGACAGATGGCGCGGCAAAGTATGCTATAGCAAAAACCTGCTTCCAAAAGCTGCAGAGTTCGTGCTGTTGTCTGCGTCGTTGGCTTGGAATGACGGCGCTTTTGCCGGCGATGCTGGCACGTTGAATAGAGGGATCAACAGCAATTGCCTATGGGCACCTTTTTTCCCGTAAAAGTACGCGATCAGGCGAAAGACTAGATTCAGGGCCTAGAACAGAAAGTCAAATTTTCCTAAGGCAACCGCAGTACGTTGGCGAGTACACTAAGCAGACGTTTGCCACGATAGTGTGAAATTCAAATCTACTTAAACCAGTCCTTCCGGGCGGGGTTCGTGTGCCCCGCACGAAATGCTGTATGCTGTCGACGCCGTTGCATTATTCATTCCCGAAACCTCCCATATAAAATAGCAGTTTCGATCCTACTAGGTAAGCGGAATGTTGTTAGTGGGCATATCCTAATTTTTTACTAGAATCGCGAGTATAGAGTCCAATTCTGTCGGTACGAAAGAGACTATCGTGAATACACGTAAAGTTGGTGAGAGGTGTTCGGTCCAAGTGACCAATAGTTAATTGCGTCTAATAAGATCATCCTATTATAACGTTTCTTATCGCATGCTATTTTTATATACCATACATGCAGTTTGTTGTATTAGCCATGAAATAGAACGCACGCCTTCCTGTATCGCAATCTGTAGCAACCACTGAGTTTGCAGATAGCCAATTTTTCGACGAATGATAATCTAACACAACAACGTTAACAAATACGGTATCCTTAAAATGGTCGGCTTCAGATTTTCAAAACCATTTCAGATAATGACGTTTACTGTAATAATTTCCTTAACGCTTTACACAATCCCTGATGAGCCTTACTTGTCTAGTGTTTCCCCAAATTTTGTAGTTAACACTGTAAGATATATTCTACATGTAGGATGGCTTTATTTTGGACTAACTATCATTCCGTTTATTCACCATATAATTGGTGATTACAAGCAATCTGCATGTCTTATAATTCACAGTTACAACTAAGCAGGTAATTCACACGTTCCTGCAGTGATTGTGCGTCGATTTATGCGCATCGTGTCAAGTGGTAGCGGTTGATGTTACATTCTCCACAAAATTTGCACACACATTCGTCAATTTCATAACACGCTTCTTTTAGACATATATAATGGTGATAACCATGCCAGGTTATCCTACACAACAGAGTCCGATTTGTTTGTAGAGCCTTTTTCCACTTATCTGTGGAGAACGCTGGTCCCTCAGTATAGCTCTGCGTCACAAAATTAATATTTCTTTCTTCTCTAAACTCTAGGTATCATTCCAACACATCTGCACTAACTAGTATTCCGTCAGATATGAGGTCCTCCGTAAAGGTTCTCTCTCGACATAATGCTAACGCTAGTGTCGCCGATGCGTTCCTAGGTAGTTTAAGTACACGTTGTATAAAGCAGTAGTTAACTCGATCGTGTTTTTGAGGTCTGTCAGCTTAAGGTGAGGCGCAATCACTTGTAAGCTATATAGGACGATTGGTGCAACCTTTATCTTAAAAAGGTTGGCGGCAATCTTTAGGTCGATGTCACGAAGTTCTCCAAGAAGCATTATAGCTGCCGTTGCTTTGGTCCGCTTTTCTTCTATGTGCCTCCCAAACGAGAGTCTAGAGTCACTCCCAAATATGGGAAATAACTTACTAGCTCTACAGGGGTGCCGTTTATCCTGTAAGCAGAAAATTGTTATCTTCTGCCTACGTAGTAGAGGATCCCACAGAGTACAACTGAATGGCTTTCAACAGCGTAAGGTTTATTAAAAAAATATAAACAACTTCAACTTCGGCCAACCGCCGCTCATACGGCTACACTGCCGACAACTACGACGTCTTACGTCGTTCACGTAACTTCTCTGCAACCCGATCTCCTCGGCAGCCGTCGCCAGAGTGCACATCGCAACATGTTCGCTAAACATCTTTCTCTACGATAAAGCCGGTTCCCCTTTCCCCCTTCTCTAATTCTTCCCCCCACCTCCACTGACTCTGCTGTCTGCTCGAATCTTGTAGAGACACAACAAAGTAGTCATACAATAGGAGAAAAGGGGGAAAGGTAACGTCAACAACGTCAAGAGATCAACTGGTACCAAAGCACATATAGAAATGAATGAAACCCGACTCTCACAATCCTTATACGGCGATCTGCGGTAGCATATGCTCCTTCGCGACTGTAACGTAGTTTAGTCTTGTTTATATTTATTGTCAGTCGAATTTCATTCCACCACTTTGCCGATTCGCTAAGATAAAACTGTAAGTGGTCTAGGGATTTTGCGATCTTAAAAGTTTACTTTATTTGGCGGTCTTAATAACAACCTTTTAATTAAGACATATATAATTGTGATTACAAACAAATTATTTTGTCATATTGAACATATACATCAGGTACAAAAATTGAACGTTACCGTCCGAACTCTGGTTTCGAAAAATTATATCCTACTGGAAAGAAATCAGCTGTTAGAGAAGAAAATGAACAAGCTATTGAGTAACCAAACTATATCTCAGAGTATGAGTACTACTAGGCCTGTAAGCGCCCGCTCCGACCGCCAAAAAAAGCCGACAAAGTCACCAGAGAGGTAGGAAGATTGGCACATCTGAGAGTTATACATTCAGCCGATCCCAAAGTAGATCGCAGTCTAGAGGGCGTCTACAGTTTCAAAACAATCTTCACACTATCTCAAATCGTTCACACATGACTACCGGTAGCAGGGAAAACCGAAACCGCAGACGCGTTCTTGTAGTCCAAAATCGAAAAGAGCAAGGACCGAACGCTTTGCCTAGTGTTTCTGTACGACTTCGCACGGAACGCATTTTTGTGTCAGGCCAAGAACCAGGACTTAAAGCAAGCGTGCTCCATGGCCACCTGTCGAAATCAGGGGTGTACCCGATTGTGGTGAAGAAGATAAAAACTCGTTTTGCCCACTACAGCTCCTTCTATGTTGAAGTTCCAGACACAGACGTAAATAAGATGTTCGATCAAGAGGTGTGGAATGAAGGTGCCGTAGTCAAAATCTTTAATGGACGTCTGAGAGAGTCTGATGTGATGGAGATGCACCCACACCAATGACTGAACGAGGCACATCGGCGGTCATCAACTCTGGTAACGGACATGCAATGGAACTCAAACACGGCACCGAATTGTGAAGTAAATAATGAACTCAAATGTATATCTATAAACGCCCGATCACTAGCCAAACCTGGAGCTATCGACTGTCTACATGCGTTTATGGAAACTGATAAGACTGATATTGCGTTCATTACTGAGACTTGGCTAACCGACAGGATAACGTCTGCTGAGTTGGCTGCCTGTGGAAGATTCGAAGTTTTCCGTAAGGACCGTGTTGAACCTACAGGTGGAGGCGTTGCACTGCTAGTGAATTCTAAGCTTCCCTGTGCTGAGGTCAACCTAAGCAACACTTCCTCTGAATTGATTGCGGCAGATTTATTACTGGTAGAAAAAAGAGTACGACTTGTCTGTACATATCTCAGTCCGACCGGCTCGCATCTTGAGCTGACGACAAGATTAGAGAATCTGATTGCTGATCTACAGAACATCGTAGCTAGCGACATAAGCGTTGTTCTCTCCGGCGATCTTAATCAACCTAAGATAAAATGGTCTGGTTGGTGTACTGTAACATCATCACGACAAACCGAAGAATCGACTAACAGTGCACTCTCAATCCAGGAAAGATTTCTTCAGTTTTGTTGTGAATCTGGCCTGAAGCAACTTGTCGCTGCTCCCACTCGTGGACAGAACTTACTGGACGTCGTCCTGGCAAATGGTGACTCAGTTGATAACATTTCTGTATCAGTACCGCCAATAGCCAGCGATCACCAAATGATTACATTCACCAGAACGTGCGGTTCTATCATCCCTGGTGCCTGTGATCTCTGGTGGGACTATGACAAAGGTGACTACGAAGGGATAATCACTAATCTAACTGCGACAAACTGGACTATGTTTTTCTTAGCCTGCCCTAACGTGGACGACATGTACAATAAGTTTGTGAGTTACATGTTCTTCCTGCTTGAAGTATTTGTGACTCAGAGGGCCTCAGATACCGATGAAAAGCTAAACTCTGGCATTCAACGGGTCAACCGCCAACTGAATAAAGCCACGCAGAAAAACGGTCCAGCGCTACAGAAGAAGCTGAAGAGAATGCTGCATAGAAAACGAATTATGGAAGAGAGCAGCGTCGCGCAGTCAACTGCGCCCAATGCTGTGCACAAATACGTGCAGAAGCGTATGAGGATCAAGGACAGTCTTGCCTCGATTAGAAGACCCGACGGTACAATCGCCACTGACGACCAGGAGAAAGCAGAAATTCTTAGAAATGTCTTTGCAGCTACCTATCCCACATATGAAGAACTGCAGACGCGGAACGCACACGTCGCTCCACCTATATCAACGCCAACGCCCGAAAATGTGAGCGTTGTGAACGACGTCGACGCATCTCCTCAAAACATCCTAAAGCATCTCCGCAAGCTTGCCAACAAGCGGAGCGCAACCCCTGACGGTATTCCAGCTTTTGTCTATGAAAAGTGTGGCTACGATGTATGCGTTCCACTTTCTATGATTTTCCGCCGATCCCTGGAGGAAGAAACTGTACCTAGTCTCTTTCGGTGTGCTATTGTATGTCCGGTACACAAACGCGGACAAAAAAGTGATCCGAATAATAAAAGGCCAGTATCACTCACCTCCGTCCCATGCAAACTATTTGAGAAGGCCATCGCCGAAGAGATCTATCGAAACGCAAATGCACAAGGCCCTATTTCGAGGGAACAATTTGCGTATCGTCCCGCTCACTCGACGCTCTTGCAACTGCTCGATACCCAAAATGACTGGTGTCTGCTTTTAAATGATGGAAGAGCATTTGACTGTGTGTCCTTCGATTTTAAATCTGCCTTCGAAAGCACCACGCACTCAAAGCTGCTTAAACTTCTGCCGCAATACGGAGTTGGTAGTCGTATAGTTAATTGGATTAGGGCTTTTCTGACGGATAGACTTTTTAGAGTTAGGGTTAATAATTGCCTATCATCAACGGCAGAAGTCACATCTGGTTGTCCGCAGGGTACCATACTTGGGCCATTAATGTACATATTGTATACTGACTCTATGAAACACATAATACCTCAACATGTGCAGGTAAAGATATATGCTGACGATGTAAAAATGTATACACCTGTAGCTAATGTAAATCAAATTGTTTCTTTCCAAGGAACACTGGACAAATTTACAGAATGGTGCAAAGGACTTGATCTTAAACTGTCGGTGGATAAGTGTGCTGTCCTTCACTTTGGCCACAACAATCCTGCTCATATATATACATTGGGCACTAAGGAGTTAACTGCAAAAAGATCTATAAAAGACCTAGGTGTGTTAACGGCATCCAATTTAAACTATGCTCCTCACATTCTAGAAATAGCAACGTCGGCTACGAGGAGAATGAACTGGATTCTGCGTTCTTTTGTGATCAAACAACCCTCTCTGTATGTAAGACTATATAAACAATATGTTCTCCCGATTTTGGTATATGCCTCACCCGTGTGGAATCTAGGTTATTCTCGTGATGAAAAGATACTGGCCGGTATTCATAAAAAGTTTGTTAAACGTGTCGCATATCGTTGTAACATTAGCGAAAACGATGTTAAATGCGACACTATTGTTGAAATGTTAAATAGAATTCACATACGCACGTTTACTCGCATATGTAAACGGCCCGAGCAAGCAGGGAGATTTTTTAACATGAATACTACAAACACTCGCTCGAGAATCAATCTCCAAGCTAAAATGATTGCCAGGAAAGCGATTGTTAACAAAATGTTTGCATGGCGCTTAGTCCGTGAGCTTAACCATGTACAACCCGCCGCCTGAAGGCCGACTTGCGATAACCTTCTTCTGTGATCTCAATAAAGCCCCCCCTGCTAAAGGGTGTGTGAATATACACAATTATATTTATTTTCTATATTTTCGCGAAATACTAAAGTGCGAGCTTTCGAATCGCAAAATACCACAAACACCTACTCTTCTCACTGTAAATTTTCTGTGGCTTCAACAGAACAATTTGGTCGGTTTATGCACGGCCTGGATACACGTGGAGCTTGTCATCGTTGGCAATATTTAGAAGCTACTTTTCGTCGTTACTTTAGAAGCTACGTGTCGCAACAAAACATGTGGAACTCACACAAACATACACGCTAGTGGTATATATATGAGGCGACGAAAAAGTCCTGTTGACTTTCCGCCGGTGCCAATTGTGATACGAAAATAAGGGTAACTACCTGAATTGTTTCATTCGGCCTAGATCCACATAATTATAGCTACACCTATGCCGACGTTATCGTGTTTATTAAATTATCATCGTCATCACTATAACAATTTAGCATTTGGAGCTTTTTATGACACGTTCGCTGATCCAACAAGTGAGAACCAAGAATCGTAAAAATAAATAAAAATAAAAGGAAGATTGAAGCTATACACTGATCACCGTAAGCTTGGTTTTTTTCATTGTTTGTTTTTATCATAATTTGTAGAATCTAATTAAGGCCTTCAATTGCACATGGAATTTCGACGCCAACTCGACTACTGCAGAAAAGCGAGTCCCTTGCTCGTGGGCAATGAACCAATGATCGACGCAGCGTTTTCGCATTTAATTTCAATCGATATCCTCTGTAACATAAACAGCCATGCCTTCCAATTACCGGTTGCCACAGCGACTCTGCTGCCAGCTTCGCCAGAAAATGTCTTAAAATGTTTTTCAATTGGGCCCAATGTCTCAAAAGCGATCAGTTGAACGATGAAGTTTTGCACTAGTTCACAGTACTTAGCCCGGCTTGCATGGCGAGCATACGAGACAGCTAACGTGCAAGACACGGCGACTTCGTATACGAAGCAATGGCCTTCAGTCCGTGGAATTAAAGTCAGGCCATCCGAACGCAATTGGCTGTATGGAGGCAGACCGAACGGCTCTTTGACTACAGGTATGTGGACCGATTGCATTGCGCGGTAGATTACGTCGCTCAGAGCCGAATGCCTTGTGAAGCTACCAGCGTTTCTCTTGCAAGCAAAGGCATGCTCACCCGTGGACGATGTTTGTCACATCTTGCACAATTATGTGCGAAGGAGTCTGATTTCCCTAAATGCAGACCGGAGACGATGCGGAGTGTGGTATTGTCTAGCACTGCCCCCAGCTGCGGTGAGGGAATGTTCTAAGCCATTTCCCGCTTATTGAATCGATCGCGGCTCTCACTCGCGCCTGCTCCTTAATGTTACTCATCTGGGACATCAACTGCTCCTGGATAGACATAACTAATTGCAAAGTTACAGCTGCGGTGAGGGAATGTCCTAAAGCTATTTGCTATTAAAAGCTATATTATTGAATCGATCGCGGCTCTTACTCGCGTCTTAATGTTACTCATCTGGAACATCAACTGCTCTTGGATAGCAATATAACTAATTGCAAAGTTATAGAAGCAGCAGTTTGTGAACCCATGCGCCATTTTCCCTGTGGACGTCGGAAGCGAAGACAAAAACTGTCAACAACTAATACAGTAAGTATTCACGGATAGCTCACTAACTCTTTCGCATGTTGTACTTGTTTAATTTTTATTAGAGTTGATAGAAATACGGTTAGAGGAAAACGGGTACAGGTGCACAGATCACTGAAACGTGTAGATAGATAGTTAGAGCAATAACCGGTAGTATTGCTCGTTTTTATTTCGCATTACTTCTACCATTTCGTAACATTAGTAATTCCCTTTTGTCCTTTAGATGATGCGGAGGTGGAGGTGGAGGTGTTTTTTGGGGGACAAAGCTTCAAAGCTTGATGGCGCCGGTAAACGTTGCATAATGCCGATATTATTGTCGTTATTGTGGCTAATAGGAAAGTTGTTGTCGACCAAATGTGGCTTGCAAACGATGCCACTAGCCGACTGTTTCGGCTCTTTTGGCTCATTCACAGGGGATGCACAGAGGTAGTCAAAGTATTGACAGTAGTGGAACTCAAAATAAGTTGAACCGTCTAGTAGAAGGCAACACAGAAAACAAACGCGCGCAAGGAGAAATAGAGAAAAGGAGACGTGGGTGTTCCTGGCAGGTTCGGGTTTCGTCTCGGGTAGTATTAAGTGAGGAAATCTTTAGTTGGTTGCTTTGTTTGTTGGTTTTTTAGTTGATCCTGTATCCACGGTCTAGTGCTCATCGGGCTGCTGTGTTAAACGACGAATCCTTAGTCAACGTTAGCTTCTGGCTGCTCCTCGCTGCAACCACCTTGCCTACAAGAAGACTGCTCGCAATGGAAAGGCAAACAGACAGACAGACAAACAAACAAACAGACGCCAATTTAGTAGGAGTAGATGTTCAAGGGACGGAAGGTGGAAAGCGAACGCCACGAAAAGAAGTAAAAAAGAAAGAGAAGAAACTGACTGTAAATTATTCCCACATCACGTTCGTTGAGGCTGCTGCCGCTGATCCGCATGGACGTCATCCGGTGTCTCCCGCACATTACCGGACCGTCGTTGCGGTTTGCTAGAAGCAGAATCATGCATGCTTATTTGCACTAACCTGCTGCACTCGTGCGTAAACAGTTAATATGCTTAATCTGTTGTTTTGCTACTCAATATGACGTAGTAGCAACGTATGTTAAAAAAACAAACAAGGTACACACTATCTTGTATGATGCTATTGCTCGGTATTGTAGCTGCGTTGTATCTATTTGCGTATACCTTAACACAAAATCCACAAACCATCGACTTCACAAACACAACCATCAACTTTACAAACGCAACCGTCAACTTCATAACATTCGCTATTTAGGCACAGATCATAATGGTAGATTTGCCATGCCACTCGGCAGACAAGTGTCCCGTTTTTTGGGCTTGTCGTTCCCATCTCTCCGAGCGGAATCCTAGTAGATCTAATATAGTTGTTGGTCGCGAAGTTTATGTTAGGGCCCTCTCGCAAATCTCCATACACTCGAAGCACGATCATGCTGATGTAGTCATATAGGGGATATCGATCACTGCAGCTGCGATCATCCTGGCTGTCCTAGGGACCGAACGTGTCAGGCAGGAAGGTATTATATATATATATATATATATAAATATATTAAGGTAACACACTTCGGGGGCGCACTTGGGTTATGTACGTGGCCATTACACGCATTTCCGCGATGTGCCGTGGGTTTTAATACAGGTCTGCTGAGGTCCTCCTTGACTGAAACGCGGGATTTTCGTTTTAGCCATGTTGATTTTTTTCTATGCTTATATAATATTTGAAATATTACTGTCAGCGTGTTCTTGCCAGATTGATTCTTAGACTATTCTACGTGCGCCATCTGTGTATTGCAGACGTTGTCGCGATTTTGTAGGGTGACTAAATTACCTGCATTCCGTATCAAGCCAGAGTTCATGTGCGTGTGGTCTCCCCCTACATGTTTAGTGCTACATGTTCGACGCAATGAAGGTCGTCATTTTGGTTGCATAAGTTGTATGGCCTGTTTGCGCATATGAGGGCAAGCATATGGTGCGGCTAATTCAAAAGCCATTTGACAGTGCTTACGGTGGGCTGAGTAAATGGGTTTTACTCAGCCCATTAAGTAATTATTGTCTTAGCTAAACCGTTGATGACTTTGAAAACAACGTCGACAACACTTGAACCATTCCAGAGTAAGTTTATGGGTAGGTAATTATCGATATGTGGTCCTCTGTACCTGCCGTGAGGGCTGCTTGGCGATTACTTTGCTTCTATATCACAGTTTGCATCATTCAGATCAATTTGCATCATTCAGATCAACGATGCCGCGTGGTACCTGGGGCATCTTTCACCACATTTTGTACAGATACATGTATCTGCAGGTGCATGAAACCCCCTCGTCCCGCATAAAACGTGATGAAAACCGTGAACAGCAAAGCGCGTGAGAACGTGTCGGTTCGTTCGTCCTGCCTGTTTCTATGTTTCAGATGTAATCGCACCCGTGCTATAGAAATCGGGATCGATCTCCGCCCTTTTCCCCTCCCAAGAGCTGATAAATTGCGCGTAGGCCGGAGTGGAAGGGAGTTTGAGCCTACGCTTTATGTCCTCTATAAGCAACGGCGTGTCACATAGCAGATAGACGTATCTGTTCAGCGATGTACGATGCAGACCCAGAGCTCGCTTCAGGAATTCAGGCTTAATCCACTCGAGCTTTTCGAGTTGCACCGACGGGAGATAATCCCAGATGACCTGCATACCGTAGAAAGCGACTGGCGCTACCGTCATGTTAAACAAAACCAGCGTCGTTCGTAGGGATAATCTCGAAGAAGTTCGTATACTAACGCTTACAACCAGCGCTCGGCGCGCTCTGTCCGTAATGCGCTCCACGAAGAACCGACCGTAGTTAGGGAGTATCACCCCTAGATATTTGAAGTTGTTTACATATTTCAGGGATGTTCTGTTTATATGCAGAGCATCAGAAGCCGCAAGACTGCCACCGCGTCGGAATTTCATGGCCTCTGTCTTGTCCATATTAATCAATAGACCAGCCTCTTCCACATACACCGACAACCTTGCCAGCGCCTGCTGAACGTGAACCGACTTCTTCCGAAAATCCCAAGATTATCCGCACATAGCAGAGTTTTCACGTGTCCCGAATAGTCTTGAACGCGTCGTGGCAAATCGCTCAGCAATAGAGAGAAAAGTAGCGGGTTCAGATTATCACCCTGTGCTACACCCGTGGACTGAACACACGGAACTAGGAGGGCTACGCCATCGTCTATGCTCACCGAATTCTCCTGCAGTATGGCCTTATTCAGCAGTAGCCTGTTTCCACAAACACCGCAAATAGTGCTTGTTTTGGCCTCCGGATCGCCTGATGCATTTCTTGCAGCAAGATCTCACACGCGGTCATGGTGGAGTGACCTGCACGAAATCCATGCTGCTCAGCCGGGATACAGGAGCAAGCGTCCAGGTACCTTGTCAACCGTCGGGTGATGCGGAGAGCCAGCAGCTTGTAGCAGCAGCTCTTCTTCGCGATCGCCCGCCATGAGGATGCAACATAAGGGCTGCCTTTGTTCTTCGGGATGATGCTAAGGAGAGCATTTCTCCTGCATACTGGCAGACGTCCATGTCGTAGGCAGGCGTTGAACAAACTCGTCCAGCAAAGAAACATATCAGTCGCAGACTTCAGGTGTTCGTTGCGGAACAGGTCCGGGCCAGCCGCCTTGTTCGACTGAAGATGTTCCAGCGCACGCAGCACCTCAAACACCGAAAACTCGGTTAAATATATAAAATCAGCGATAATGTGCGACTGGATGTTCTTCTGCCAGCATGTATAGCGAGATATATCTGGGATTTTTCTTTCCATAGTTATCATTTTCACCTTTGTTGTACCTGTTGTCTGTAAATCTGCGTCCATGCCTATCGCGGAGATTGTATTTCGCGTGACGATCTGTCCAGCAACTCGTCGTCGTCATCATTTTCGTCCCATCTGGTACGTTTGCTCTCTGCTCCTGTTTGAGCGACTCTCCAGAACTTGAGCGGTTCTCGATGAGTTCGTAAACGGCCCCTTGCAGGCAAATCCGCTGTGTCAAGCTGTTCGTTGAAATTATCGGCTTTCGCTTATACAAGAAAACTGTTATAGTACGCGGGCTACGTGCCGGTTGCTAGTGATAATGAGATTGTATGAGCCACGCTGCATTGAGACTAGTGCAGGTACTGCGTCATGTTTTCATGCTGTTGTTTGGATGACTGGGCGAGGTGGTCTCCTTCGTCTGATTTTAGTGAGCGGTTGATGATGTCATTACTGTTCAGCTTCTTTGCGACCGTGTCTATTGGTATTTTAGTATGACTTACCTGCGTCAACGGAACGGGATTATCAGGAGGCGAGAGTTGTTCAACAAGTCAAGACATCCCATCCGTCTGCAGCCATTTCCAAAGGTCTCGTTCTCACAGCCAGTGTCGTCGAAAACATGCAACCTGATCATTTCAACAGCGATAAGGTTTCCTACGCGGCAGTTCCTCTGAGCATAATTTCCACGTAGGAAAGCGCCTCCCTGCAGCTGCTCCTTCCTAACCTGTGGCCGTTACGTTAAAGGTTAAACGGAAGCAAATTAACACACGTAGGGCGCGGTACGCTTCCTAACTTGCCTCTATGAGAAACCTTCTGACGTATCAGTCCTGATTTGGCCGTAACCTTGAAAACGATTGCGGAATCCCTGAAACTTCTTTTAGCCGTTCTTCTACTTGCAAATAAGCTCAAAGCTTTCACATCATAGTGCCGGACAACAGTAACTCAAAGTTCCTTATCTAGTTTTAAATGACTTCAACAAAGCTACATGTCCTGCGTGTAAAGTTGCCTTCTGTAGGATAGTAGTGTTCGTTAAGCAGCGCAGGCATAGACAGCGTCGGTTGGCGGCAATGCCGAAGCAAGCTAAATACATGGCGCCAAATAGAAGATGCCGCCACCCTACTAGCAAAGACGCGGAAAGTCACTAAATGCGCGGGCAATCTGTGAGTATATAAAGAGGCTCGAGAATAAATGAGTCAGTAGTCGTTGGTACGAGCCAGGCAGAGGACGTGTGTTGTTTGAGCAAGAGAATGGCGAACTCGTAACGGTCGCCGCCCGGTCATGGGGGTGGTGGACACTACACCTTCACGAAGAGGAGTCTTGCCAGGCGTAGATCAACTAGGCGCACCGCACCGATAGCGCAGCGCGTCCACATACCACCGGTGTGCAAACAGACGAAACGGATGTTAACTCTCAACTCGTGAATATCCAGACGAACATGCGCTATGCTAAAGTGTATCACATTTTGCCAAAATATGTGTGGTCTACAGTTGTGCAGGGGCTTACGAAAGTCTTCTTAAACGTCGTCAACGACTTTCACGCCTGGCACTCTCTATTCACTTTCGCTCCGGTCGTGATGGGCCTTCCTCGAGCTAGAAAGGTACTTGTCGTTCCTGGTTAAGTATAGCCTACTCGCATTTTTTCAACTGTTTCAACTGTTTGTTTATTGACATTTCTTGTAGATAATTGCACACATTAATTTCAAGCTCCATTAAGCACATAGCTTGTTCGGAGCCCCTTTTATGAATAACAATGTATAATTTATATATGCCATTTTCACCTATTTACAATATATTGCAACATGATTGTATGTTTATATCACTTTTAACCAGATAACAAAGTTTCAAGATAATGCTCTTTGAGATCGCATTTGAATTTGAGCATGGACTTTGTCTGCCTAACGGAGGCCGGTACTTTGTTCCAGTAGGAGGCCCCAATGTTTCTGATTGATAGCCTTGACTGGTTGGAGTTGGCGTGTGACAGAGTAAGCAGGTTTGATGCGTTACCCCTTGTAGATATGGGTGTTGCTGATGTTGCCAGACCATATAAGTTTGGATGCACTCCAAGGAGTATACGCTTAATTTCAACTACGAGACAGTATTCTATAAGTTTTGGGAACGGTAAAATGTTAATATTTTTGTAGTGCGGTTGCACTGAATCTCGCATCCAGAGATCCAGAGTTGTTCTCAGTGCTCGTTTTTGGAGTCGGTGAAGCGACCTGATAAGACGCATCTGTGTTAAGCCATAAACTTCTACAGCGTAGGTCAGGTGACTATGGACGTAGGCAAAATACATCGCCATCAGGCAGTTTTGGGGAAGAATTCGTCGAGCTCTGTATAGAGCTGCATTGCTGCCAGATATTTTCTTACGTATATGTGTGACATGCGCTTCAAAGGTCAGCTTTTCGTCCAACGTAACGCCTAGGAACTTCATTTCCTTTAGAAGCGAAAGGGCTATGCCGTCGCACTGGAAACGGAGGAGATTAATCGTAACGGAACCCCGCGGGGAAAGGAATTGCATTACACCTGTTTTCCTCCAATTCATATAGAGACCGTTACTCCTGAACCATGATGATAACCTCTGAAGGTCCTCACGGACCATAGCCTCTACCTCAGTTGGGGAGTTTCCGACGAATAGGGCGGTGGTATCGTCCGCAAACAAGGTCAACTTTGCATGTTTCGTTACGCTAAATATGTCGTTAATAAAGATGTTGAAGAGAAGTGGACCACCTATACTGCCCTGAGCCACTCCAACAGATATATTTCTTACATTCGAGATTGCATTGCCCACTTGAACAACTTGCCTCCTATTCGACATAAACGACCGCAGCCAAGACAAAAAAATATCATCCGCTCCATATCGAGTTAACTTTTTAATCAGAATATTTACATCAACTGTATCAAATGCTTTTCTAAGATCTATAAATACGCCGGCGACTGTCTTTTTTAACATTAGGTTTCTGCGAACCTCTTCAACAAAATCCATGATGGGTACAGTCGTCGACATTTTGGATCGATAACCGAACTGACGCTGACATAGACCATTAAACATCTCAAAGTGTTCGTTCAACTGTTCATATATAGCTTTTTCGAAAATCCTGGACATTGGAGGGGGGACCGGCCTGTAAACAGTGGTACAACGCGATACAATTTGAGGGCCGTAGGGTAGATCCCCTGGCGTGTCGACAGATTAACTATGAATGCCACTGCGTCAGCAATAACGTCAGCGCAGTGTCTCAAGACTTGAGAGGGTATGTGACCTTCTCCCACCGAGCAAATTGTGACCCTTTTCAGCAGGTAATGCACTCGATCCACAGGGACCGGCCTAGGCGAAAATGGCTCGTGCAGTTCAGGTATCGACATCGGTACCTCGTAAGCGGTCGAGCATTCGGTGTCAGCCGTTACGCAAGTTGCATAATAGTCATTAAGGATGTTAGAAAGTCGTACACAGTCTGTGACTATCTCATCATTAACCTTTAGTTTGACACACTTTTTCCTGGGCACCTCCCATGACTGGCTGAATGGCTTCCCACGGGCTCCGCCTCTCCTGTATTATATCGCAAACAATCTTCCCATTAGCCTCCAGCCTGCACTTTCTTGAAAACGAGACAACTTTGTTTCTCAGTCTAACATACGCTTGACGCCTGCGGGCGTTGGGGTCACTGCGATACGCCGTATAGGCTGCCTCTTTCTCCTTTATCATTTCAAGCAGCTCGGCAGTGACCCATGGCTTACGTGGCTGACCTTTGTTTAACGTGTGCCTAATTTCTCTTTTGCCTCTAGTCACTGCCGCCATCACTCTCTCGTTAAAGCATGCAAACGCCTCGTCTACATCCGAGATATCGTATAAGTCGTTCCAGTTAGTTATTGCAAGTTCTGCCAATATTTGGTCGTAATTGTATTTATAGGTCATAGAGGCAGGTCGACCTATTCTCTTAGAGACTACAGAAATAAATGTTGCGTGGTGGTCCGAGAAGGTAGTTGTGAGAGCTTC
The DNA here is from genome assembly GCA_003439945.1 of Dermanyssus gallinae. Taxonomy (NCBI): domain Eukaryota; kingdom Metazoa; phylum Arthropoda; class Arachnida; order Mesostigmata; family Dermanyssidae; genus Dermanyssus; species Dermanyssus gallinae. The sequence continues at coordinate 45,414 of QVRM01002764.1, forward strand.
AGATGCGAGTAACGACAACGTCTGCACGTTAGTATAGATGTGATCGATGCAAGTGGAAGTGTTATATGCGGTTCCTCTACGTATTGTGGTTGCCACCCTGGTTGGAACATTGACAACTTCTTTATAGCAGAACTGTTCTAAAGTTTCAATTAATTCCTGTGCCTCGACAGACTCCGCCATTGTATTGAGATTTGCATTACCGAGTATTATGGATTTCCTATTACCGATTCTTGACAAGAGAGTCTCCAACGAGTGCGCTGGGTTTCCCTTCGGCTGCCTATAGAAGACACCTACAATAGTGGTGTCCCCTTCAGCGCCACCCTCTATTTCCAGAAACAGACTCTCACAGAGCAGATCGTCTGAAATTCTAAATTTGAGATCATTACGTTCTCGCGCAACATAATCACTTCTCACATATAGTGCCACTCCTCCCCCCCGATCTTCTCTACAACTAAAGTAGGAGTTGTATTCAGTTAACTTAAGTGACGGACATTCTACCGACTGTAGCCTTGTTTCGGATATTGCTAGGACCGATGGCAACCGTGGTAGACAAGATAGTATGGTTTCTACATCATGAATACGCTTTTTCAAGCCATTAACGTTACAATGTATACAAAGTAGTGCATCCGAGATGCACTGGAACGTCGATATATCTACAGTCTGACTGCACATGATACATTGAGCTTCACGTAGCTGGTAATAGACGTTGGCATTTTCGGGCGTGAGATGGTCGTTAGCGTAGATAGAGTTGTTACTAGCAGAGAAAGCTTAGAGAAGGTTTGATCTTGGTTTTTTCTCCCGGCATCTCCGCTGTACCTCTACTTTTTTCCACCGGCAGACGAAACGGACCAGCACTGAGGATCGATCGGTAACGTTCTTGCCATTCACTTTTACCATCCGCGGGCATCGGTGCGCGACATCAATGTCTCTCTCCTCGACCGGCGCCTCAATCTTTTCACACAGTTCAATGATGGTTGCCCGAAGTTGCTCGTCTGTTTCACGTTCTCGCGCCGGTATTCCGCTGAAAAGAATATCAGAACGTCTTCCATATTGATCTAGAAAGCGCGCTTGCTTCTGTGCAGCATTTGCCACCTCTCCGGCTGATGTTATTGCCCCGCGAGCAGCTTCCGCCGTCACCACTGCCCTTTCAGCCGTTCGAGCCACCTCATCCACACTATTGGCATAAAACTCCATTGAGGAATCCACTTGGTCAACTCGACTCTTGAGCGTATCAAACTCTTGTTTTAAGTGAGTAACGGCATGAGTGAGCTGCAGACACTCACTCATCTGCAACTGCAATGCTTTTATCTGCTCGGACAGTCCTGCCAAACTGAGCATGATGCTACGCATATCAATATCACCGACAAGACCACCATCCTTGACGGCCGCACCAGCCACCAGCCGTTGACCGCTGTCGCTCACACAACTGCCGCTCGCGCTGTCGCTGCTGCTCGAGTTCAAATTTTCGTTCGAGGCGGTCTCTGATGCCACTTCTCCACTGTCGCCAGAGATCGACGGAGAAGGAGAAGCAGTTTGAAATGGCTTAACGGTTGTTTGATGGCGCTGTGGACCGCTGGTTCTGCTGCTCGATGGAGCTACCGGTTTACCGGACAAAGCTGTTGCCGCTGCTGGTGTTGCCGATGGCTTGGTTGTTTTTGCGATCTTACCAGCTCCGGACTCAGTAGTCTTGTTGGGGGTAGTTGGCTTGAGGAAGGCGAGTTTTTTGCTGCAGAACAGTGGATACACTTCCAGACGAACGAAGCATCTTCCGCCTTCTTTTTAGCGATGAGTGTTGGAATTACATCAGCACAATGTGGGTGAAACAGTCGCGGGCACACATCACATTTCTGTGAAGCTCGAGCGATCGATGAGTCACATTTACCACATACACGTTTCTTGGTTGTTGATTGCATGTTCTGACTCATCTTATCACACTGGTTGCTGCTGGCTATTTTCTTGTTGGCGTGGCAGGTTGCCCTCTCAGAGGAAAATACGGCCGGATTGCGACAGACCAACCTAAAACGCTCTGGTCTTGGTATCTGGGGTTTCAGCGTCACTTTGGACACTTTTTCACTAGTAGGAACTCTGAACTCAATTGCATGTTTAGGTGAAAACTTTTAACAGGATTAAGGTTCAGTTCAAGATCTAAAGCGATGGGCCACCTCGACGACAACCTTCCTAGACGGGTGAGAGTCAAGCTGTCGCAGGGCGAAAGTGAGGTCCCAGGGTAATCTAGCGCTAGTCAACAAAAATACGGAAGCTCATCGTTCCAAACATCTACATGTCCGGCCTGTTGTGGACCTGGAGCTGCCGGGTGCACTTTTGTTGTCAGACGGGATTAGACCAGAAAGACAAATTGGACTTCGCCACAGGCCGACTACCCTAATAAGGGGTCCCTGCGTCCTGTTTTTCTTAGATCTTGCTTTTCCGCCACGAGTTGGACATACTTGCTTAGAGACCGCACTGGTCCGCATCGTCAGAGTTGTATGGTCATTTAAGGTTTTTAGCTTAGACACTTTGGAGAACACTGCTAAATCATAGGGTATGGTAAGGGATATTTGAGCCAGGGTGCGCACAGGGTTCGGACATTATTGAATAGTCAAGGGTAGGACGCTTATAATGTTGAACGTCAAATTCCCGATGATAGGGCTAATCAGGGCAACTGGACAACCCTTTAGCAAGAAAAACGATTAGCAAGCCTGATCGACCCGGAATGCTGTGAACACAAATGAACGATTTGCTCCTTATGTTGCGGATAAAGCCAGACTTAGAGCCGTTAGTAGTTAAGAGGCTTAAGCTTAGTAACATGTCTGCTAAATCTAAGTTGGAACTCTTTTGGACGACAAGACTTTCGGGTGCCGAATAATACGGTGTATGCAAATAAAACTTACCCAATCAAGGTGTTAATAAAGCTAATAATAATATAATATATACGATCTGGGCCAAATTAAAACAGAGAGAGAATGAAACTGAGACATTTAAATGACTTATTGGATGTATATAGCCTACGTCATAAACGCCTTTTGGTAGTGTGACAAATTATATGAGACTGACGTTTGCTTTCTCTTTACCTCTTATGTAATTTAATACGTCTAATATATAATAAATACCTCTAATACCTCTAGTAATTTTATCACGGTTTTTAAAAGTCAATATAAAATCAAAATAAATCGCAATGCTTCTCTATTTTGTCTCATATAACGCACGATTAACGTCACTTTGGGCGTCATAAACGCCTTTTGGTAGTGTGACAAATTATATGAGACTGACGTTTGTTTTCTCTTTACCTCTTATGTAATTTAATACCTCTAATATATAATAAATACCTCTAATACCTCTAGTAATTTTATCACGGTTTTTGAAAGTCAATATAAAATCAAAATAAATCACAATGCTTCTCTATTTTGTCTCATATAACGCACGATTAGCGTCACTTTGGGCTTTTAAACAATTTGACATAGAAGACAAAGCAGGCTAGGTATGGTCAAAATTCGTTTGAGTTTTATTAGAAGGCACCTTGCATGCCGTTATGTCGTTTTTCGCATAGCTTGGGCGTTATTTCCGAAATCTTCAGCCGAATATTTTTATCACTTCGTTCTGTTCTTGTGAGGAGCACCCGACTCCTCAAAAGACCCCACTAAAAGTCCAGGAACATCAGGTCGTACGAACGAGCTAGCCACGAAACGTATATGTTCTGGTAGATCATGCGCACAGGAAATTTTCTTTACCAAACACGTGTTTATAGTACAGCTCAATGAGCTCTACTTTCTAAAAGATATCCATGATAAAATGGTATAGAACGGCGATGTTTAAACGCCCTGCCGTTAGCGTCGCCGGTATATATATATATATATATATATATATATATATATTATATAATACATGCACACAAATAATCATATGGGCATTTATTTGTCAATAATTGTGTTGTTCCGTTGCCAAATAAAGTATCACTGTGAATAATTATTTCTTTGAACGCCATTCGTTTGTGAAGAAAAAGCCTGAGAAAAGCACTGACCGTCGATTATGTATAATCACACCCATATTGAGACTTTGATCTTGCATGCGCCGCATTATTGGAAAATGCATTCTAGTCATAGCAGTTAGCTAGCGTTTACTTGCTATTTCCCAGAAATGTACGTGCCAGTGTGGTTTCCTGTTCGATGCTTGCACTTTTGTATGTCTTAATTTAGTATTTGTTGTTGTTTTGTTGTGGGCGTTGCTGTTAGGATCGTTGTGCCCATGGCTGTTGTAATTTCGCCATTATTCAACTTGTTCTTCTTTCAGTGGTTGCTCCTATTGCAATATCATTTGCTCGGCTGCATTAATACTCACTGGGGATGCACAGTTACATGTTAGACGTAGTTAATTTCCTGAGCGGAGACATAAATACCCGAAAAAACTTCAATAATTTAAAGGGTGCCATCGTTATCAAACTTACTTATAATAGCTGGATGCTCTACTAAAAATGTTTGTTTTAAATCTCAGTAACGGGTGCTTGAGTCATCTTGCGTTGCTTGATCATGCATTTGTGATGGCACATGCCTTCAAGCGTTAATGAAAAATAAATTGACCCCCCGTCCACAAGGAGGGCAGCTACACGTTAACCATTCTCTAACACGTGTTTGCTTTCTCAATGAAAAACTTAAAAAGCTAATTGGAAAAGAAGTGCCATGCGTTCGTAATTATTTTTGAGTAGCGTAAATAAACCGTATACTGTAATATTAAAGTATGCAGGTATTACGTCTACAAATAAAGTCCAGTAAAAGGCTACCAGCAAACGATAGATGGTACACTCTGTCGCAGCGTTCGTTTCGGTTTGATACCGCCAATTTCGCCTTTTGTTTGTTCTTCTTTGTCCCTCTACATATTTATGTATATATGCTTGAAATAAAAAGGGATTGGGAAACTCGTACACATATTGTATATAGGAGACATCGGATGATTTTTTACCGGATCTAATAATACAAGCAGGAGATAAATGTTTGACAGCGTTTGTCAACACGTTCTTAACTCTTTTATATATATATATATTCTTAGTTCCCAATTCAGATGAGACGCACAACTAGACTGATAATTAACGTCTATATCTGAAAACAGTAGTGCGGATGTGTTCGTATGTGGTAATAATCGGCAATATAATTGCGACGTCTTGCGCCGTCGTTACGATATTGTCAACCTCCTAAGAGTAAAACCCTAACGTCGTCGTAAGCGTTGCTGCAGTGTGGCTTTCGTATTTTGCATTTGCTCTTTTAGTTGCAGTTTATTTCATTGTCCTAAATGTTGTTACGTTTTGTACAATGTCCAAGTTTTTAAACCAAGTCATAGTTTTTTTACAGCAATCGTTAATCGTTGTCGATGTTTGGCTCGATCTTGTAAAGGTAACTCATTACACTGTAAACCATAACCCAATTACTTAAATTAGAGTAACTGGGGTACAAACCACAGCCGAAGACTACTAAAGGTCCTTAAACATATATATATATATATATATATATATATGTGTGTGGGTGGGTGTGAATGTGGCTACCTTGTATCTACTAACACGTAATGCTAGCTTTTTAATAAAATTATAGTTTTCTTAAGGTTTTAACTAAGATACCCACTTCATTCATTATAAACTCCAGAACAAATTTGTCTTATTACTTCTCTAAGGACTAATTGGGAGAAAGTTTTTTGTCCATGTTGCTGCTCATCAATCTTCATCAAATATGCTTTTTCTATATACTCGTATATATGTGATGGTACTTTGTGGCCGAGCCGCTAATGATGTATTTCATTATTAGGCAGGAGCACTCTTTCTTAGCTGAAATTCGAAGAAAACGAGGGCTCACCTTGCATAGCGCGTGTCATGGAAGACGTTCAGTAAGCCGACTCAGAACAGCCTCAGTTACTCATTCATTATTCGTGGCGGTTTGATTACTCACAATAATTTCAGTTTCGCCGCGTTAATTACCACTCCGACAGAATTAAACGTTTCCTGCGAGCAGTCACTATAGCCATTATAATCGCCGATGTCAGTTTTCTAATTTTCCGCGTATTTCGTCCTCCATCAATCGTCTTCTTGGTCGTAAGCAAATATTTTGCAGTTCCTATATATATATATATATATATATATTGTCTGCAGCAAGTAAACGTGTGATGAAGTTTAGTTTGTTCCATTCGGTATGAGTCGTCCATTTGATCAGGTTACTCTTGTAAGTGCAACGGTAATAATGGTATTAGGATAACAATAATGATTACTAGCATTAACAAATATATATATATATATATATATATATATATATATATATATATATATATATATACGCATACATACGTACACATATTAACTCTAATCCGATCAAGCATGTCTAAAATAAGCATTTGTTCATAGTAATAATAACAACAGAAAACTCACTGCGTAACGTCTACTATTTTCAAGGGCACACTCATAATAGTCGTTATAAGACGGGCACGCCCACACATTGTCCCAACATCAGCCAGTGATACCGTATATCTCGTTGCATCGCTCTTCTTAGGTCAGTATTTCCGGATGTATTTCGGGCGTTGTTCAGCTCGTGCGGAACAAAACCATTTAAAAGTCCCTGGCCGTTACTCTCGTTTGTTCTTGCTTAACTTCAGGGTAAAGAGCGCACAATGTGGCGTGCACATGAGATATACCGTGTACCTAATCGGAGACGTTTGTAACCTTGTTTGCTATGAATCACGTACAGCGTTTTCTCTTTTAAGTGTCAACAAAGGCAACATTTTGTTTCTTTGTTCGGTTTTTTTAACAATTTACCTTAAACACTAATACTATCTTATTTCCTGCATAACTCTTCCCTGCAAGTTATATTTATACCTTCGGCTCTCCCTCTATCTGTCTGCCTATCTCCACCTTCTCCTTAGTAAGAGGAGAACGCTAAAGTGCCGTGTAGGTCAAGGCGTTTTTGGGAAATTAGTTATACGAACAATCATGTCTGTATTTAATGCTCTCACTCTCTCTCTTGCTTCCTCTCTTGGTCTGGCACATTCGTCCATGCAGATACATACAAACGTTTTCGACACACACTTAATTCAACGTTTGTAATTATAATCGTCATCCAACTGTCTAGAAGGAGCGCATCATGCATATGCAGGCAGAGAGATGCACTATCCTCTCCTCGTTCTTCACCAGCTAGTAGACTAGTAGATGGAGCTCTTGGCTCGTTCGCCCATCGAAGAATGTGCGCCCAACGGCTCTGTTTTCTTTGCTACTACCTGCAGGTATAGCCAACGTTGGTCCGGAATTATTACGCAATCTGTCTCTCTCTATGGGTAACTCTTCAAATCTCGTGCTCTTATGTCGGCGCGGTGTGGTCATGGTAATCGTGAACCTGCAGTGGCAACTTGTGTGTTCATATATCTCTATAGCCAAAACATGTAAGCGCAACGGCAGCGAGGTATGACTCTCCTCGACAAAATCGTCGCAAAATACTAGATATTCTTTGTGATTCTTTCACTTGTAGCTGTTCTTTCTGCTGTGGTATATTGACATATTGCTGCTCCGTCGTAGCTTGTGCTTGTAACTTTTCACTATTTTTTAACTAACTTTTCATACATTACCATACTCATCAACCTTAAACAACTCTTTTAAACGTGTATATGTAAATTATATATAGATGTGTATATGATTTTCCTGTAAATAATATATGACCTTTGATTTCCGTTGCTTCGCCTGTCAGATAATAGCACAAAGCTTAACGCACGCAATGCTTCATCAACGGTACGGTTAGTTGTAATAATAGTAGCAGTAGTAATTATTTCTACTTTTACAATTAGTATACTAGTTACTAATAGCCACTTATGCCACTATAATATAAGTATAACTATAATAACTACATAGACATCAATAACTTCGGTAGTGACGATAAATTTCTAATTTGTGGGTCTTTGTAAAGCAACGTAAAGAACGGTGCCCATGGGGCCACAGCCCTGAACAGGTGATCATAACATTATGGTATCTAGAAACGATAAAGAGGTCAGTCATTTACTTATCCATAATGGTGACAAATAAGATTACTAATAAACTAAACCTTGTTGACGCTATTCGTTATCGATGAACACAGGCACTATCAATCAAAACCCAACAAAATGATTTTAATAAATGTGCTAAAAGAAGCAGTTATTATACCGGAACGGCAATCATATGTAACAGGAGAAAGAAGGGTTCCACCAGTGGAAAGTGGTAACGTATTTATTAGAACACAACCTGCACTACGTGTTCTTGAACAGACAAACTAATGTAGTATTGGGTGATATCCTTATAGTCATTAGTAAACCCAGTCGATACTGGAAGTCTCAGGTATTTTGCCTTTTGTTGGCCATATCTGTTCCTATACTTTTATACCTGCTTCATCTGCTCTCACTGATAGAGATATAAACGCCAAATCAAGGAAAAACGCAAACATAAATATCGGTATCGGTATTCATAATGTTACCTGCACGTTTATTTAGACATTGTCAATATATATATATATATATATATATATATATATATATATATATATATATATACTGTGCTTTTGTTTGGCTCGCACTGGCGAACCGTAAAGCAATCAGGTATAATGCTTGTGGTTATATTTGTAGCAATTGCACAGTAGATGAGGGTGTCGTCATAAGCCGTATATCAGCAACGCAGCACGTCAATCTTTCAGATCGATGCACGTATCACCCCACGAATATTCCTCTCACTTCATCCACAACAGTCGTGGAATTGGTGTTGGGGTCGATCTCAATAACCATGCGAGCTTCGCCCTAATATGATATCAAGTATAAACTAAGAATTATCATTACTGCATATTTATGTGGGCCATTATGCAATCAACGTTATATGAGTGCGAAGGCTTTTCATTGCTGTCACTCTTCCGCATGTCCTGGCTTTCATTTAACACTCGAGCTTCTCATATCTTTCTTGTCGTCATCCTGATAATTCCGTAAGAACCACCATCCCAATAATAAAAGACACTATTTCCTGTTAAAGACGCGGCCTTGCCGTATGTTTTAAAGGGCACGTTGGCTAATGTTGTCTGTTTCTGGTATTATCTTAATGTTCTTGTTGTTCTGTTATTTTTGTTGGGCTTATAGTTACCGACGCTGCGGCAACATTCTAGAAGAAAATCACGAACCGGTGATAGTATGTCTATTTGCCGATACGACAGTAGGCTTTACGCTAACGATGGCACAAGCATCCGCCGCCGCTGCCGTCGCTCCTTTGAATTCAGCGCGTCGTTGATCTTATCAAAACAACGACCGCTGCTCTGGCATTTCGTATGACTTTCGATTTTACGTTTGATTCTCGCTTTGTTAACGAACCTTGGAAAGTTAGCCTGAAAGTGCGCCGTCGGAAACAGGCGCATCAATTGATTTTTTTATTCGGGGTTAGCGTTCGAGCAGCAAGAGGACCCATTGCCGGTGCAAGAGCTTTCATTCTAGCACTTGTCATAACTTCTTTCGAACGTCTGAACCAAATAACTTCCATTTCGATACGCTCGAAGTTAACCTGGCTGAAAATTGAGGTAGACTTATGATGGGTTCACCGTTAGAAGGATACCCAACGGTCGCTTATGAGTATGCGGGTGCCAATGTTATGCGTCGTTTTTGCTATATTTCTGTCGTCACTCCCCCGTGTTTTTAGAGTTTCCTGAGATGGAAAGCAATCGAAACTCTGGATAGTCTTTCTCGCAGGCCATGCTGGAGTGCTGTCGTATTACGATTTCTTCACATTCGCCAATCACATCTATGTATATGTCGCTATTTTCGGCTGAAAGTAAAAAACGCTAGATAAACTGGCCACCTTTGTTGACACTGACAACGGTTCCCACCATGGCCGCGGCGGAGGATGGCATAACACGGTCGCCCCGGAATCTTGTATCGGTTGAACATTTTTTCTGCTTCTCAGTGTGCTCCTAAAAAGATTGCTACCTAGATTCGAGAGACAGCTCGTCGTGTCCAGTGACGGTCTTGCGTGGGGCCGAATGCCCAGCTGGGTCCCGCTCTATAAATGCACTCGTCGAATCGGCGGTGCTAGGGCGTTCCACCACTCACCGCCAAGTTTTGTCGTTGTGAATGATGTTACGGATAGCGTCGCTGACGCAATACTGTCAGCCGTGTTGCTCTGCACCGTCTGGACATCAGGCGCGCGAACACGACTATTCGCTATCAAAGCAGTTGCTTGGGTTGAAGAGTTTCCGGTAGGAGGTCTTCTTTTCCGCTCAGTCAGTGAATCACCGTTTTGTATTGAATTGCAGTGCGATGCGGATGTAGAAAAGCAGGGCGTTGCAGGAAGTCCTAATATCGACGACGCCGATGTGGTAGCGGATAAGGAACAAGCTGTTTGGGGTCGTCGTCGTCGTAGTGCTCATTGTGCTGGAAGTAGTAGTCGTAATGGAAGTGGCACAGTTTGTGTGTGGAAGCTGATGCGTCGTCGCAAGTGAGGTCCCTGACGGCGAGTTTGGCGGCGTGAAGGACTCAGCTGCGCTGTGCTCTTGTTGTTCTGGACAGAGGCGATCGAGAGGTGCTGCTCTGTCCGAGTGCAGCTGCGACGAGATATCATACGGGAAGCTGCTTTCCTCGGAGAGGGGTGCTCGAAGATCGCGAATAATCTGGCGGCCTTCAGAGAACTGTCGTCTTACGGCTGGGCCTGTGGCTCCTGCCGCTACACCTTGGTTTTCGCTAAGCACACGGGCCTTGCCCGTAGTTCCCGCACCGATAGGAACCACCGGGGTTCGGCTAAGGCTCATTTGGGAGTAAGGCAACTTAGTGGCAGCGTCAGCAGCCTGCGCACCTGTAACCTCGAGGGTCAACTGGCAGCTTAGGCTCTGATCCGAGGTGTCAGGGTCCTCCGAGAAGATCCCGTTTCTGCACCTTTTAAAACTTCCCCGTCCAATACTTGGAAAGAATTCGGCGACGGATACGAAGAGATCTTGAGGCTGCCAACGACCTTTCATTCCTGCTAATCTTCCACAACCCTGCTGGGGGTACCAACTGCAACCGAGAAGCTGGATAAACAGACAGATAAACTATGGCGGGCATAAGACTCGACCGGGCTGTCTGCAGCGCACGCTTGTATGGTCCTTGGAAGCAATAACGGTTGAGAAGAAACTTGTAAAGAAGCATTTCCTGGCGGCGCTGTGCTCCCTGAGCCCTCAACTGATGCGTAGGCAGGGTCTGAACAGGTAACTGCGAGTGAATCGACTCCTCTTGTGGGGTTGCTGTTGCTGTGACTGTCTATGGCTCTAGCTACTATCTGGGGGTAGTGTGATGGTGAGGTGGATGAAGACTCGCGCTTAGCGATGGCGATGCTGCGGAAGCCATCCGGTTTGTGTAACCTCTGTGAAATGGTTGCTCCGGACGGCGCAGCGGCTTCGCCTAACGAACACATAAAACAAGAGCATTGCAGCAATATAACATTTAAGTAAATATACGTACAAACTTATGACTGAGAAGCGGCACAATCTGAGAACACGACGTAGTTAATTCGTATAATATATTTCTGTTTAAATAGCTTCGCCTTTATGCGCCAAAGTAAAAAGGCGAGAAACGCCTTTGAGGTAATATGAAATTCCACACAAGTAAACTTACGTACCTTTAGTTATTGACATGTTTCGATGGGATTCTCAGTGATGTTCACTTTATCCGAGGCCGAGTCCTCTTCGGCGACAGAAGTCTGCCGCGTCATCTTGGCCACAGCTGCATGTTGCAACGATCCCAGAAGCAAAGACGTACGCAAGAGACGTAATCGTATGCGTAGAAATGCGCGTTGTTTAAGGATGTCCCAGGTGTTGTTCGTTGTCATCGGTAGCAAAGCAATCAAGTATGATGGTTTAAGTGGCGAACGCATAAACACGCGTCATGTGGTCAGTACAGCAGACGACGAAGGCGGATGCGCGGTGACACCGTGCGATTCCAAATCAGAGTTGGTAACATGAGGGCGCACCCGTTTATTGCGCGTACAACAATGCGGGGGATGAATTTCCGCAGCACCCGGTTGATGAACGATATCACAGACACAGCAGATGAAGCGAGGTACACAGGCAGATGGATAGACAGGCATAAAGGAGGCCATATACATATCGTGCCGCCGTCACGGATGGTACACGCACGCACATCAACGTTGCGGCAATAGGAGGGAAAAAGTGTAGATCATCGCCAGCGCAGCCAGGTCAGACAAAGGGAGCAACCAGTAGTGGAAACGGCGTAGACGATCACCACCGCAGCCAGGTCACCACAGAAATGGAGTAACCAGTCGGCCCCAACGAGCGCCGACAGATGAATGATCCGACAACGGTCAGCATGCGGGTAGCAGGAATCAGCCAAACGAAACAGAAACAAGAGAAGATATATGTTCGACATTAGCAATCCAACAGCAATAACCATAGAGGCTAATCACAACTATATGCATAAAAGTAATTATTTTAGATACGATAACAATGCCTGTCTAACGTATATGGCCATTCAGACAGACAGACATCAAAGCAAAGTTTCGGCGCATTCATTTCTAAAGACAATCATAACTAAGTGCATTGTCACAATGTCCGTCATCTGGTGCAATATAGCACCAGACTAGAATCCATTCACACAGCTGTCTACGCTCAGATGACGCAAGCTTTTAGTCAAGCGAGCTGGTATCTACTGGTGTGCGACGTAAATAACGAAACGTGGTCACTTCTTAGGCTGTGCCACGACTGTACGTGCACATAGATTAAAGTTTATTGAAATATTTGCAGCATTCGAATGGTCAACACTAAGTACAATTATAGATGGTCGATAATACGTAAGTGTACTTCATTATGGCGTTTGTTGGTCTGGGCTAGCGCAGTGGTCAGCAAAAGAGACGCCATCGATTTGTCGCAATAACCACAAACGGCAAGGCACGTCGTGGCTGGTAAGCAAAAAGGTTAGCTTGGCTCATCGTCTTCCGAAATCGGAAAAACTCGTAGCTTTAAAACAAATGTGACTTGTGGCATTTCCAAAAACTTGTTCTATAAAACATAGGCAAACTGAAACTTCCGTTCTACCGATAGATTTTTGTTGTCGTTGATACTTCTGTTGTTGTTATTGTTGTCGTTGTTGTGGCAAGAATACATGTACCAGTGGTTATTGCTGTTGTGGTTATTGTAGCAGTGATGGTTTGGACGGTTTGCGCACCATTAGAAAAGAATCGGAGGCGTTGCCATGTGTAGGACCAACTCCGCGCTCGGGTGAATTAGTTCTTCTTATTTGATTGTTGAATCGGATTTAACATTGTCCTGTTATTATATTACTTTGCAAGAGAATGTCCAGAAACGTCCAGTACAAGCACACTATGATTTGGCTAAAAAGCAGAGACGAAGTGTTGACATCTAACAGTCTTCCATCCGCCAACACTATGACGTGATGAATCTACCTACAACCTGGTTTACAACCCCTACGAACCTAACAGAAATGGTCGCCACGATCGTGCCGACGAGAAAGCAACACATATCGGAGGCAACCGCTGAAAGGTTTACCCGGTATGAAACCTGGGTTATTGTACCAGTGTTGGGAGTAGTAGTAGTAGTAATAGTGGCAGCCGTAAGCCACGGATGCAGATTGTCTAGATTTAGCCGCTTTGCTCTTATTAGCACAGGAAATCATGGGAGTCAATATTTGCTACGCGAGGGTCCATAGTACAGAATATTATTCAAGAAGACCAATGGTCACCCATATATATAGCTCATAGCTGTAATAAACGCGAGTTCTCTCAATGTGGGCTATGTAAGGAGAGCCGCAAGATAAAGAGCTAATTGGCTGCCCTAGTTTCAGTTGCGAGAAGTGTCCACGGGCGGATTCCGCTCACGGCTTTGACTGGACAGTTGGCGAAGCTGTTATCATGAAGTTTGGTCAGCATGTTTCTTGTTTCGTATTCAAAGGACTAGATGATAAACGAACATTTGAAATGATACCAGAGATGCATAAATAAAGTTCAGGTAGGGTCCGGCAGGTAGCAGTAAATCGATCCAAAGCCGATTTTCGTTTCAGCGAGGCGGGGGAGTGGAGGGGGAGGGGAAGTTGCAGGTTTATGTGCAGGTTCGAAGTGGCACAACCAAATATGCCAATACGATACCAGTGGCAGCAGGGTTTTGCATGCACACGTAAGCACCATATTACGTACATGCACATATACAAGTGTGACAGAGAAGCATTTCGATCGTCGTTGGATCACGCCCACAACAATATACAAATTCAATGACGCCGCATTCGGCAATGGAACATGTGGGTTGGGTTTTTTTTCATTGTTGTTATTAGTCGTGGTGGTGGTGGCAGTAATGATGATTCCGATGATGGTGGTGGTGATGATGAAGGTGCCATATATTTGGTGTTTAGGGGTGGACCCAGGAACGACACCATTGATGTCGGGCGCGCATAGACACACTCACAAATAGACATAGATAGACATACAGACAGACAGAGATAGAGAGCGGACGGGACGACGGTGGAAGAAGGTCCAACACAGACGCACACAAGGGACGGCGATAACAACACAACAAAAAACGAACACGACGGGTGCATAAACGTATGTTAGACGATAATCGAAAAAATCACGCAACTATCAACCAGTATCCATTCGTACATATGTATATTCAAGTCGCTGCGGGGGGGGAGAACGTTATGACGAGAGTAACAGCCATAATACTAACTAGACACAAAAATATACCGGCCACACGAAGGCTGTGGCGTGTACCGGCTCTGCTGTGCGAAAT
>QVRM01002765.1:0-43859 GCA_003439945.1 Dermanyssus gallinae
TATATATATTATATATAGAGAGAGAGAGAGAGAGAGGTAAGTGAAAGTAAATTTAATTCAATTTGTACCTACCAAATCTCACAACAATAGGTAAACTTAGGTTTATTTTTATTCTAAGTCCTAACACCCACATTACAAAGCCTCATGTAAGAATGTATAAAACAATGAAATATGGTATTAGATATAAGATTAGCTGATCGAATGACTTGTGCGATACCGCATCTCCGAGGTCCCTAATGCTTTAAAAAAGGCCCGTGTAGCATGTAGTTTTGGACTTCCTTTAAACACAGTACTGTACAGTTCGCCAGTGATATGAGCGTTATCCACATACTATTTAGAAACTACCTCAATCGCACTCTGTAGTACTTGTCTTTCGTTCGCCGTGTTAGAAGATCCGTATAGTTTCGGATCGTCAGCACAAAGCTTATGAAACCATGGTCTGAGGTTAAAACTAAATCAATAGTAGAGCCCATATTGTCGTCGTCATCGCCTGAGATACCTAGGGTTCTTTAATCAGTGACAATGCAACTAATAGTAGGACGAGAGTCGAGGACAAGTGACCTCGTCTATTTGTTTGTAAATGTTCACAGCCTTAATTGCGGCTTGCGCCTCTACCCGCTCGCGCAACTAACGGGCCTCGGAGTTGCGTTTAGCAATACCTACGCCGCATAGGCAACGCTGACTCGCCAGTATGCCATTTGTACAACTAAGAAGAGGCTGACGACGTAAAGCACCGTTATGAAGGTTGTGCCTTTCTCAGCAGTGAGCAAGAGCTGCTCTCCCGGAACCTGAGGCAGGAACGTACCCCAACCTGCCAAGCACCTATAGAGGGGCGCTCCTTAAGGACCCTGGTATGATTCCTGGTCTATGGCAAGAAGACTCGCAGAATTTGTCTCGGAAACGAAAATAGCCGCCGCACGAAGTCGAGCAGCTTTAATGGCAACTTAAAGTGGCCAAATGAACTAATATTAAGAAAACAGTACTGCGGCCACCACCGATAGTGGGTGGTAGTTAATCCCTCTGAAAAAAAACATATACATATATATATATATGTACATATATATATATATATATATGTATATATATATATATATATATATATATATATATATATATATATACGCATGTGTGTGTTAGAGCGATTTGAGGCTTGATAGAAACTAATGGGGAGCGCATTGTTGCGCGAATCACCGAGGAGGGCAACGCGGCGCTATCGCGCGCGCAATGTGGTTTCTTCTCACGGGTGGACGTTTACTTTTATGCTTGCTGCACAGCCGCTGCCGGGCTTACTCTGCATGTTTTGCAGAGTATTATTATCTGAGCCCGTCGACGGCTGGCAGACGACCTACATCGAGACGATGTAAATGAACCATCGCTGCACAAACCCATTTACTGGGTACTGTGCAGTGTAGTACGTTAGTCGTAGTACCAACACTACGGCCATTGTGCGAGGGCCGGCAAATAAGGCGGTCCGACGGCCGCCGTCCCAGAGGGCTGAAGGTCGGGGGACGGGGGCGGGGGGGTGCGGTGCAGACGACAACAAACCGGCGGCCGCCCTGCCGACCAAGGGCAACTCCAGCTCCTTGGTCTCTAGGCCTTGAACTCCCCGGCATCCCCCAGCATGGCCGGGGTACGGGGAGGGTGAGGGTGCAAAGTGCAGTACACCTTCTCCTGCTTCTCGATGCGCTCGTCCTTTTCTTCGACTTCTTCTTCGTCGTCGTCGCCGGCATCGTCCCTTCTTCCTCTGCTCCCGCTGCTGATAAGAACTTTCCGCTAAGGGTGCACACCCGTCGACGTGGGGAAATGGGGCTGGGTTGTAGAAGTGATCGTAGTGTAGTTCTAGCAGCCGATTGTCGTAGCTTGCGGCGAGTTGTAGCGAGGGACGAGCGACGACTGCAGCTGACAACAAGCAATAACAACAATAAGGAGGAATAACAGCAACGACAACAACAACCACAACGGCGGCAGCAACAACAGCTGCAGTAACAACAACAACAAGCACCGCCGCCTGCCGGGGTTGTTTTCTAAGAGCCTCCATGTTCAACACCCCTCGTCCCGTTCGCCTCCGCGTCTGGCCCGCGCCCCCCGTAAACGCCTTTTGTCTTATCGCCCTTTACACTCTTTCCAGGAACCAGGGCAGTATTTCCAGGGCAGCGTGGCGCCGCGTCCTTGTTGTTTGCTTATCTCTCCCCCCCCTCCTCTCTCTCTCTCTCTATATATATATATATGCTGTCTCTTTATCTTCTTTGCTCTCAACGCCGCTTTACCAGTCTCGGTTTGGGTTTTTCGTGTCGGTGATTTGCGTCGTGCTCGTTGCACTCGCTCTATTCCGCTGCTCCATTTGACGACTGCACTACTGTCCGTGGCGGTAAAAAAAGGCTTTGAAAATACAAACGTCTATAGGTAGATCGGTAGGTAGACGGAAGGATGCATAGACTTGGGTGGACGATGTACAAGCGTTATTTCATTCGTTAGATTGCTGCTTGACTGATAGTATAACGTCTAAGACAAGGACGCAGTCACACGCTCGAAACAATAAAAACACGGATTCGACAAAAAAAGGGGAACAATTGTAGCAAATGCCTTTATGACGCTTTACAGACAAGGGTGGGCAAAAGATAGAGGGCAGTGAGCGCTCGCAAAATCGCCTGTTGTGCGATTCTCTGGCTTCTGGCATTACCAGTGTGGCGAGAACGTAACGCTGACGATCAAAAGACGGACAATGATCGTAGCAAAACACAGATACGTAAGATGACCAAATATGTAGTGGTAAAAAGCTAACAATGATAGTTTATGATTTAACAATAATAATATATTATTTAATAATAGAAGTTTTTTCGGTTTACAGTGGTGAAAGGGGTGTTCCTGTGTTGGTATCTTCCCTGCTAACGGATGGCTAACTGGTTTCCTCTATATATACTTTTCTAGCATACACGTGAACGAACTGCTACTAAACACATGTGAAGTAATTGCTAATAAAGAGACAACAACAACATCAAGAACGACTTGAATTCACAATGCGCAAACAAGCATAGCGTGTTGGTGATTATAGTGCTGTTTTGTAAGTCTCAGATGACTATTACATTGCTGCTCGTACGTTCTAAGGCTCCTGGCAAATGCAAAGGGCTGCCAGGCTCAGGACATGAGAGCAGACACAGAATGGATTGGGATCAATCAAATAGATTTGATGTGGGTATTTACGACGACAGCGAGTAAAGTACGTAATCAATTAAAATGACGACCGGCGCCTTTAACAGAAACGAAGCGATTATTGCAAGGATGTGCCACCCCTGTTGATGCAGACGTTCGTCTTTCAATTAGTGGGATTAGTTGGGGTTCGTTTGAGAGAGATGTTTCAGAAAGGAGTGCGTAGCGCGTAAATATTTACTATGCCACTACATAAAAAGGCTGATGAATGGCGAATGAAGTAATAGCGGCATTTTTAAATTGCTTCATACGTATAAATAAATTATCTGGTTCAATACGAGTCAGTGTACGCAAGTCAAAACACGTTCAAGGTTTTCCAACGACTGCACGCAACCGCTTCTCGAAAAGCAAAGATGCTGATGATATCTTATGTTTATTCGATACACGTGTTTATACAACAACGAAAACGTGTTTCTTTAATGTCATGGTCTCCTGGTGTGGTCATTGAGTAGCGAGTATTGCCACTTCTTTTTGCCAAGTTCTTGCCAGGTTCTTGCCAAAGCGCTCATCTGGCAGAGCGGCGCCTACGATTTCAACTCTAGGCACGCATTGATACATTTTTTAGCGTTTTTTTTATTCCCTTGTTTTTTGCAGATCCTCTGTCAGCAGTGAGCAACACGCTATAAAACATGTAGAACCCACCCTATTTTTGCACGTATTCGAGCTTATGTGGGCATCTAATTGCCCGCAGCTGCGTTGACCGCAGCTTCTTGACTCTCTCTCCCTCCTAGATGTGTGAGCGAAGCTGCTGCCTCTTGTTGATAAGGTGAGCCCTAGGTGAACGATATTGATATACCCAAAATCAAGTGCAGCCGGTCGCGACTACAATCACTATAGGCACATGGTGTCCGCACGGCGCGTAAACGCAGAGGGCAGCACGAAAACAAAGTAATTATGAATTTCTAAACAACCAAAGGTGCTTTATGGACATTAGGAACTTTTTGTTAATGGATTAACCACTTGTGTTTGTTGACATATATATATATATATATATATATATATATATACATATATACATACATCTAAACCTCTCTTTTCTCGTTTGCCCTTTCCTCTCCAGCTCTAAGACGTCTAGGCGGTCTATCAAAAGGGCTTGGGAACATTTCCTTTCTTCGGCTGCCTAAGCTGGGAGCACACAGTGACGACTTGCGAGTAGTGGGCTTGCCGGTTGGCTGCCACAGTTGTCGGGCGCTTAGTTCGAGCAGATAGCTCAGACGAGGTCGTCAGCATGGTAGGGGTGCGTCCACCTGTGTAACGAAAGCCAAGACGTCACGAGGACACCACGCTTGTCGCTCACGCTACACGGCGTTCGAGAAGCATTAGAGATCTCCAAGTGTCGTACGTCGTGCGAGCCACCTGTTTGGTGCATCCTCCTGCACACCAGACTCGTCGATGTATATGTAATACG
Source organism: Dermanyssus gallinae (assembly GCA_003439945.1). Lineage (NCBI taxonomy): Eukaryota > Metazoa > Arthropoda > Arachnida > Mesostigmata > Dermanyssidae > Dermanyssus > Dermanyssus gallinae. Next base: position 4,616 of record QVRM01002765.1, read on the forward strand.
TGCGGCACATGCGGCTCCACAATAACGCAGAAGAATGTCGACGCAGACACGTTGTTGTTATCGTCGTCGTCGTCGTCATCCGTGTCTTATATTATCTGCCGCCTTGCGAAGTAACCGGTAAGCAGCTCTTGTTCAGGGGTCTCGAAGGCTAAGTCCTAACGAGGCTGAAGCTAAAAGCATGGGGGACCGGGACCAGACACCTGCCGCAGTAGCTGGTTATCTGCTCGACGGGCCCTCAATCCTACCCTTACGGCCAGCTGCAATCGTGTGCTAGGGAGGCATTTTGAGGGTCATGTAGCAATGCTTGCAGTTCTAGTCTACCCACTACAACAACAACTACTACTACTACTAATCGTAGTAAGTACTACTGTTAGGATGTTTGCTGCATCTAGTGCTACGGTGGTGATCAGGGATGCTGATTCGGCTGCCACACTGCAAGGTATTAGCGCAGGATAAATGTTCTGCATGCCTGTACTATGGCTGATATACGCCTCAGCGAGCGACGCTCAGACAACGCTATGAACACATGCGGTACTTACCAAGGATGATATCAAATAGCTATGCGATTCCGTGAGCATTCCGACCTGCTGAGCCTGCAAGCGAACACACCAGACACAAGTGCAAAGAGGGGGTGGTGTTAGACATTTCCTGCGAAGAAAGCCTATCCATGCTGCTTGCTCTTAAAGCTATATATGTATATATATATATACATATATATTCTTCTATATAAAAGGTAGTAGCATATATTACTTATTATTATTATTATTATTATTATTATTATGAATAATACGGAATATGTACAGCTAAAGGATATCTGAATAATCAGCCGGCATCTTTCAAAAGTTCCTGCGATCAGCCTTGGTATCATAAATAACCGCACAAAATAGTGAAAAATTTGAAGAAATATTTAAAAATGCATTAGATATTTCTGACGGGAGAACTAAATACAGCTGCGTTATATATTCTGTGAATAGCATCTCCATTCGCAAACCTGGATCGCAATCTAAAACACAAAATCTCTTGCTCAACTCGTAAAAGATATCGTCACTCCTATAGAACACCATGTTACGTTTAACTTGGCGAATATATCTGGCGAGGTCGTTACGAATGCTCCATCGGCGAAATCATTATCAGCGACAGCACAAGCAATTCCAAAACTGCAATACGGTTAAACATGCAGATACACAGATAAACACTATTTAATATCAAGTATATACAATATATGTAGGTTGTCCGAATAATCAGCTGCCTCGTTTCAAAAATTCCCGCGGTCAGTTTTGTGTCCTCTTTGCGACCTGCTTTCGTTGAAAGAACAGGGTAGGGCTGCCAAATGAAGGCGTAGGGTAAACGGTCGTTGTTGGCAACATCCTTGCTGATAACGTGTTTCATCCGATATTGCACTACTTAAAAAAAAGGCCTAGGAGGATACACGTTTGGGTCCTGCAATTGTAAGGAAACACCGAACATAATAATAATAATAAAAACTATTTTAAAAATATCGCATAAAACATCTTAAACGCATTTGTATTTATGTTAATTATATATATATATATATATATATATAGGGAAAGAGAGAGGGAGCGGGCGAGAGAGGATATATTGTGCCGTCGTTGGCTGTTAAATCAAACGCACAATTCTTGCACCCGAGGCAGTAGTGTAACCTTGAAGCGCGTTTAATGGCCGAGATGATTGTCTTTGAGCACAGTTGAAGACTAAAGTTGTTGTTGTTGTCGTAGTTGTTGTTGTTGTTGTTGCTGTTGTTGTTTTTGCTGTAGTTGTTGTTGTTGTTGTTGCTGTTGTTGTTTTTGCTGTTGTTGTTGATGCGGTTGTTGTTGCTGTTGGTGCTGTGCCGACGACGAAAGTTCACCCTTAGCGGATTATTTGTTACATGAGCCCGTAATTGGTGGCGCTGTCAGGTCGACGCCAACGACGTCAGCTACGAACCTCGCCACATCGCTACCGCCTGCCGCTGCATATCGCTGACGTACAGGGTCGGTGTTGTTGAGGGAGGGCGGCCGGGACGATGCTTGGCTTGAGCGTATTAAGTTTAAATTGAGCTCGGATACTGTACCGAACGTACAACTACGGCATTGTATCCGCACGTATCGTATCAGTTGTCTTTCGCCAGCTCGCCGCCAAGCTCGCGCGGTGCAACTCGATCTATCATGACGATGCTTAAAATTAGGCCGGCCGAACTCATGCTAAAACAAATAATCAACGTGCACGTGTGGTAATAGACTCCGCAAAGGCAGTGCGGCCAAAGATATTGCGCTGCAGCACACGCATCAGCGGAAAGACAGACGGCAGATCGGCAGCAGATGATGATGAGCCTCAGGCCAAATTTAGTGTTTTGTAATTGAGCGAAGTCAACTAGAAAGCAACAAAGTAAATCCAAACTATGGCAGTACGAACGAAATTGAATTGGGTTGTACAATTCCAACATCGACGAGCGTTTATTTCGACGAGTTTTTCGGCTTCAAATGCGTATCGAATAACCTTGGCAGTTGGGAGACATAACCAGATTGCGAGACAGATCTGCGCTACAGCTACCAGCTGCCCAGCGTGACCGGAATATGGTTGAGGCCAGTTAATAGTTACAGGTGGTACAGAATTGTTTAAGTCCCACAAATTAGCAGCCAAGTTTGGCCGCAAAAAATCCCATTTGTGTGCTGTCTCACCTAGTAAACATAATACAATAAATATTACGCGTAGAAATTGACTCCTTACTCGGCTTCCATATTGCTCTGTCACCGCCACGGCGCAGTAGTATCTCAGGATACATCATAACGTCGGATCTAAACATCTAAAGTGGGTATTAAAGCATATTAATAACTATCGCACCGCACCGTTGCACCGTTGTATCTATGGGGTCCGTCTAAAAATAAATGCGAAAACCAGTCCCGTGAACGTTAATTCTTGGCCGAGGATCAGCCCAAAATGATTTTAAGTTAATTTTAAGTGTACGTCCGTGAAGCAGAACGTCTTATTTCTAATGGCCAATATGGGTTCTGAAAAGGGGCGTCCCACTCTTATGGCAATACAGTTGGTTCAATCTGTAGCCAATAGCGGAAAGTGCAACCTCCTGTTCCGCAAGAGCGCATGCCATTCTGATGTGCACTAATCTAATGTGGGCGAGTTCGCAACTGGAATTGTCCCCATAAGTTAGGGCTGCCCTGGAATTACCCCATACATCGAGTTTTGAGACGTCTGCAAAGAGATGCCGGAGTATCTTCCTATCTACTCGAAGGAGGAAGAAGGCGCACATGGCAAAAGCCCTGCGTATTATGAGTCTTCTGGCCCTTTGTGGATTAACTAGCCACCAATAGATTTTCTGCCTCTCAACAGTTCGAAATAATGCCCAAGTAACTAGAAAGTTATCAGTCCCTCAGTTCTCTCAGTAGTGGAGTGGAACAGAGGGACGACGAATTTTTAGTGGGCTAGAGCCTTACACAACCGGCCCATACTTGCAGACTTTTCGGCAGTGGTGTCTGCTCGCGTGTACATTTCCCAGTTTCTCTAGAAAAAGGGGTCTACATGTGGCGTAGCCAAGAGTCTAATAGTAAAAATGAACATGCACACACATTTTGTATACTCACGACGTATAGCTGGCCTACTGGGCGACTAATCAGTGCTTTTACGGGAGCCCAGGGCCCTCAGAAGAGGCAGCTCAAGTTTGAGGTCTTGTACACGAGAACATTTGTCTTAGATCCAAGACCGCAATTGTTATAGGGCTCTCAAAAACAGAGGCCCTAATAATTTGCGGAGTCTAACCCAACTATCAAAAAAATCCCGTCTTAAAAGTAGGCTTGGCCTCATAAATTAATTCGCTGTCGGCCGTCAAAAGTTTTGGTCTACCCTAGGAGGATTTATGGCCGGCCCGGTTAAATGAGCATGAGCTCTACATGAATTGAACTCAGAGCAATTGAGCGTCACAGTCGTGTCATTCATTACCTTGAGAAGCTAAGTAGGTGGTTCTCTGGTTAAATCATGCTGCTGCTGCAAGCGCACGTCATCAAGAAATTCATTGCTACGAAATACATGCGCCTAGTATTTCATGCTGGCCCGCGAGACTCCTTTTGAAGTATTCCTATGGGAAGGTATCAAATACGTCTAAGAAAACTTCTCTCTCAGGTGCTCGCTAGTGCTCCGTATAGGGTGAGTCCAACGTTGACACTACACCACAGCGCGTGTACTACTACTACGACGTTTCAGTATTGTTAGTAGTCTAACCACCATTACTTGTCGTCGTAATGGTGTCGTTCGTCTGTGACATCTGTGTAACAACACAGACAGACAGGCATGTGTTGCTTGCGTGTTGTGCTTCGTGCGTTTCGATTCATTGGCTCGTCTCGAAACGATTCGTACAACTACTGTCAGCCTTTCTCCATGTCTACTGGCTTTCGGCTGCTACCACCACGAACGTGCGTAGATATGTTCGTTGTTCCTTGCCTTCGCATCATTAGAGATTCTGCATCACGAGTAGAAATCATTCTGGAGGTTCAGCGAGTTCGATCGCTGACGCGGGAAAAGGGACCTGGGAAAAGGGGCTGGCTGTCAAACAGGCGCGGGTGGCTGTGGCTGCGGAACCACCACCACCACGCGGTGGGTTCTGCCTTCTAATGAGTTGTTTAATCGACAACGTTGTCGGTCGTAACCGTCAACCATTCTCGGTGACAGCTATACATAAGAACGACATGAACGCTCATCGGCGGCGACGGCCAGCGGCAATGTTGCATCGGAGATCACCTCGTAGTGATGTTTGCAGACGTTTCCAGCCAACTTCGGCCGGCCAGAGAGAGAGGCTGTGGTAGATAGGGCGTGTGTCACATTGCCCTCCCTGCTAAGACTAGTGGTGGGCTAGTCGAAATAGTCGAGGTATAAGCGAGGCGTAGTAGAAGTAGAAGTACTGGTAGTAATGTTGGTCATAACCGACGTTGTTGCTTCCATCATCATCGTCATCATCACCGCCATCATTGTCATCACCGCCATCACCGCCGTCATCACCATCATCGGCGTCATCATCATCATCGTCGTCGTGGTCTTCTTATGTACCTTCTTCGTTCGTCGTTGAAAGGAGACCAAGAGCCATTGAGTCGTCGGGCGTGCCTTCTCAAGGCCGCGTAACGCGAACCGTAATCGGCTTAGCTCGCCGTTGCACTGTAGCCGTGGACGCTGCATGGCTTGCTTTCTGGTAGTAGCATCACCATTACAAGCAGCAACGGCAGCGGCAGCAGCAGCAGTAACAACAGCAAAACAACAACAACAACAACAACAACAGCAACAACAACAGCAACAACAACAACAACAACAACAACAACAACAACAACAACAACAACAACAGCAGCAGCAGCAGCAGCAACAACAAAATCCCAATAGCAACAGCCGCATCAATATCAAAAGTGGCAGGAAATAGCGGCGGCCAGTAGACAACACACCACTCAGTGCGCTTTCCTTCCTGCACACTCGCATTCGTTTTCCGCCGTTCTATTATGTATGCCTCCTTTTAGTTTGCCCATGTCTCGATATGTCTATAACGGATTATTATTTAAATACGTTTAGACACACCACAACACTTGCATCTGTAAACTGTGTTAGTGTGCATCTCGCGCTCTGCTGCTGGTGCTGGTTAGGTGGCGAGGGTTTGGCGACGACATACATACATGTCTGATCGAGTGAGTCGAGAAAGAGCACTCTAATTACCTAACCAGTTAGTAGAAAATAACTGGCTAAAGCGTGCTGGCTGCCGTAGGCTGACGCGTGCGTCTGGCTCAAAGCTGATAGCCAGCTTCTGCCTGTGCCTATGACGTTGGTATGCGCGACTTCGGCCATGAGTCCCCATGGGATGGAGGAAGACGACGACGACGACGACGACGACGACGACGACAACAACAACAACAACGACAACGACGACGACGACAACAACCGTCGTACTGAGCTCTTTTCACTAGTTTCGGCAGAGCACCAAGAAGTGAGCCGGCGGTCACTCCACACGTTGACGGCTCTAGTCAGCAGCGACGAGCCTTATTCCATTAGACTACATTTGGAAAATCTACATATACGTGCGTATGAGCGTGCATATATATATATATATATATATATATATATATATATATATATATATATATATACAGTTCGAATAACCGCCTGGCATCGTTCAAAAGTTCTCTTGCTCAGCTCTGCCCTATCCGCGACCTCTTCTATTCTCGCTTCGTAAACAGAACAGGGTAGAAATGCCAAATCTAAGATGGAGTATTACTCAGCGATGGAATGCGTAGAGATTGTGAAAGTTTATCACAGAACAGGAAACTCTGTAGGGACATGCTGGCGGCGAGCCCTTCGAGATATTTACGGCAAAAAAATAGTGTGCCTAATGAGAGCGCCATCGTATACTTGGTGTATTTTAAGGTCGGATTTGGCAATGTATTTACACAAGAGCTAGCTGAGACAAGCGCTTAAGTCTACGGACTATCAGATGCTACACTTTGTCAGTAGGCCTTCGAAATGATACAGGGTGATGCCGATCTTGCGAAGAATTTTTGTTTTCCGCGAAAGCCCTTTTTGATCTGAATGAAAAGTCATTGTATATGTCGTATTTGACAGGCTAATGCGGCCTCTGATTCAAATAAATCATTGGGTCTTTTTACCCCATGTGACTGACGAGCGTTATGGTGATTATAAGCATGACCGTTACTTGACTTTAGCCAAATTTGGGTAGAGTCGATGCGAATGAACTCTGGTTTGGACAAGATGATGTCTCAACGCCACACAGCTAGCAAGACAATGGCAAGCTCTTGACGATGAAGTATCCCGGATGGTTAGCCTCATATATTAAGTTATCGCCTTTAAATTTTTTTGTTTTTGTTTTAAGAGTAAAGCATTTGTTAATAATCTTACGACTATCAGCACACTAAAGAAGAATACTAAAGCGTGCGTTATTGCAATTACCCTGGTTTAAATACAAACAATTGGTATCACGTGTACAGCGTGTAAAAGCCAAAAAGGTCACCTCCTTACTGATATTATATTTCATTATAAATGATAGTATATCTTTATTTAAACGAAAAATTAAATCGTTTCTGAAATATCTTAAAACTCTTGTTTTAGGCTACTTGAAAGATCTCAAACAATTTACCTAATATATATATATATATATATATATATATATACTGTTTTGAGATGCTTGCATTTTCGGTAAAGATTGCAGTGGTACAGTAAATGAGGAGAGAACGTTTATGTACACTGTTACAGTGGAAGACAGTCATATTATAAGCCGAGGCAAAGCACAATGTATATATATATATTTATATACACACAAGTATATATATATAAACACTTCGTTGTGGCGGCTAGGATTACTAGTACTACGGCCTCGGGGCTCTCTCGTGTAACGCAACGACGGAAGCCGTATGAAGGGAAAACGAAGGCCGCTTCGCGTTCTCAGATGACACCAGCATTAGTTGCGGCAACACCAGCAGTAGTAATGTTGGTAGTAGTAGTAGAAGTAGTAGTAGAAGTATTGGTGGTGGTAGTTCGTCGTCGGCGTACTGAGGCGGATCGGCCTCGGTGGAATGGGTCTGTCGGCGCGCTTGTCGGTCGATGGGTGGTTGGTCAGCTTTCCCCCTCCTCCCACGTAGTAAGGTTGCTCCGCCAGACATTGACGGGCACATTCAATTGACCCCGCCTGCAAACCGGACCGAGGTGACTAGTGTAGGCGGCGACGGCAATGCTAGCGGCAGCGTCCTCATCTTCCGCTCCTCTGTGTTCTCCTTGAACTTTTTGCTTCTTCTCTTCTTCTTCTTCGTCATCATCTTTTCTACGCTCAGGGCGCTTCTCACTCAAGAACGAGCGAGATTGAGGTCCTGCTGCTGCCGCCTCATCTTCATCCCATTTCTCCGCCCCATCTCTCATCTTCTTGGCGGCGGCAGCAGCAGCGGCACTGGCGCCCTTGGGCCCTTGGGCAAGCGCCATCGTTCCTGATCGTCGTTTGCTTCGTTTCGCTGTCTTGGTTTTGGTTGGGTGGAAGGAAAGCGGGGAGGCGCTTCTCCTCCATCACCCCTACCTTTTCTTACCCTCTTGTGGGCGTCGTCGACGTTGAATTCGTTGTCGTCGGTCGTCATCGTCGGCCTTTTTTCCTTATTCTCTTCCCTCTTCTGCTTCTGCTCCTTCTTGTTTTTCGTCCTCTTCTTCTATTTCTTCTATCTGCATGCTTCTTGCCAGTGGTGATCGGCTGGATCGCCTGTTAACAGTGGTGGAATTCCGTAGATGCGGACGAGCTTGCCCCATTCACCTTTCTCCCCTTATAGCCTTTCTTCTCTCTCGGTCTTTTTCTCTCTTACTTACTTCCCTTTCTGTGCGTGTCGCCCCTTATTTCTGGCCCATCACGAGGAAAACCAATGGCAGCGGCGCCAGTACTGCAGCAGCAACCCCCAAGGCAGCCCAGGGTAGCAGCCCGTTAGCTGAAGCTGGCTGGTTGGTAGGGCTCCGACGCCTTTCTCTTTAGTCATCGCCGTCCTATCGTCTGAACTAGCACCGGCAAAACTGCCACGGCCGCCACCGGCCGTGGCCTTGATATATAAGGCAACCGCGAACAGACCACGCACAATGTTCTCTGTGGCGGCAGGAAACGGGAGCTGCTTGAAGTCTGTAGATGGCTGTCTTGCAGCTCTCTCGGCGGCAGAAGGCTCTCGCTGGCCCGAACGTCGGACTCCCATTATGGGCCGGCCCGCCGCCAATTGCTGTCTTCCTTTCTATCCTTTAGCCTTAGTACTTTTTCCTCTATTCGACTCGCTCCGTTTCTTTTGCTCGTGTGCGCTCCCTCTTTCTCTGCATTTGTCTTCCTTTCTGTCTTTCTTTCCCTCTCTGTGTGCCCGCATCTTATCCAGCAGCCACGGCCATTCTGTTTCGATGGCGAGGTAGCAGTCGTACCATTCATTGATCGTTTTGACCAGTGTCGGCTTCATTTTCGTTATTGTCGTCGTCGTCGCTGTCCTCATGTCACATCGTGTGTCCGACGACATTTGCGTCGTTATTCGAGCTGCTCGCCGTCGACCAAGTCATCGCATCTGATGGCGCGTCGCTCAATGAGGACTCATCGAGATCGACATCATTGTGTGTTACGCCAAGTAGTAGGGCATGATTTCAGACATCACTATACGATCCGGGGGAGGCGGGAAGATACGAACGACTATTGGCTGGGACTAACTACCGAGTGCTCGTGGTAGCAAGCGGGTTTAGCAATTAAGTTTGACGGCTTGAGGAAACAACGAAGAGAAGAAAAAGGGCAAAGAAATGATGAAAAGGAAACATTGGAAATGAAGAAGAGGTGCATGTGAAGATGTGCATATGCTTGCACTTGTACTGACACACTTTACGTGCTTTGCCTTGTAGTCGTCGTATTGCTATGCAGGCCAACGTTCCACTAAAGTTCTCGGTCATCGTTATGCCATATGTGCAATATATATCGTTGACTGTCAATTAGTCGGGCAGAATACCGCCCGCCTGCCTACTACTGCCTAGGACTACTGCCTGCGCAAGTAACGCGAAACAAAACTACGATTTTTGTCGGCGGTTGTTTTTAGTATGCCGGTCTCTTCTAGCGCAACCATGGTTGCGCTAATATAAACTCTATAATATGATTTGTGAATCACCAACCAAATCAATTAGTGACATTAAGTAGACTGGCAAACATAACCGAGAAGTCAAAATACACGTCGGGCAAACGTTAGCACCCCAACGTATCACGCGCTCAATACCTCGTACTAGCCACGTGGAATCGTTACTGCGGCCGTTCGTTACATGCGGACGGTGGCTTTCAACGCAGATCGCCCTCGGCTCGTATAAGCTCACTGAAGGACTGCATTAAGCCCAAAAAGGAGGATCTGATTTCGATCTCTTCGGTCATTGTCTGCTGCTCTCTCATACGTAGATTCTGTCAGGTCGTAGTCAATCAGATGATGATGATCGTCGGGCTTTGATTTGGTGTTCGTGCCGGATTAAGCCCGCTAGCGGCTTGTTGCTACACCCACAGCCATATATATATATATATATATATATATATATATATATATATATACGAATAACAATAATATATACATTTATTTTCCGTATAAAACATTAGGTATATGTTCCACACATCATATATATATATATATATATATATAAAGTAGGTGTCGTAGGAACACTGGTCCTATTACTCAACTGATTGCAGGCTGTTTTGGCGGCAGCTGTTTGTGCCGGCTTTGGCAAGCTTGGCGCCGTGTGTGTGCACGTAAAAGTCGTATCCTGATGGACGCCACGCCTTTTTAGGGACGGAGGGGAATCTCAAATCGGCCGATTCGACCACTTGCAAAAACGATACAGCAGGATACAGCAGATGCACAGTACGAGAAAAAGAGCCAAACCTAGAGATGGGTAAGTTGGCATTACAGGCTCTGTGCTTATTGCACTGATTGCGAACGGCAGCAGCAGCAGAAGCAGCGATTCGGCCCGTTGAGAAACGAAAAGCCTGAATGGAGAGAAAGGTTAAAAGAACGCACAGGCAGCAGACAGGTCGTTCAGTGCTTTCCTCGGGGATCTCTTCGAGGGTGGCCGAATCGAATAGAAAAAAGACTCACCACAGAAGAAGCATCGGGAACGGGCGGACTGAGGAGGAACAGGCGGACAGAGGAGGAACAGGCATACACAAAGACAGACAGAGACGGAGCTTTAGTCTGCTTAAGCAAAAGACATAGCCTAGCCTAGCCGAGATAGCATTTGGGGATTCACTTTGCTGCTTCTACTGTTGCTGTAGACCTTCTCTCTTCGGGGGCAATCGCCCACTCGCCCACTCCTCGGCCGCCGACCCGCTCATCCAGGACCCCCTAGATATACTTCGATTCAATGCTTGTCTTATGTGCGGACACGATTTGAATGGCCTTAGTTGAGCAGCTGCGCTGCGGTGGTCTTGGCCGCCAGAGGTTGTCAACGATGTCCCCAGGGTGGGCCTGATATAGATATATATATATATATATATATATAAAGGCCGACCGAGAGATCTCTGTGGAGACTCAATGTCTTCGTAGAGTCACGAGAAAATTAATTAGTTGGTCGCCTCAGCCGATGAAGCCACAATGACGAGGGACTCTTAACTTAGGGTTTCTTGCTACGTTTCGTGTATCACTTCCTAGAGAGACATACGAGCAACAATGTATTGTTGCGTGTTGAGCGTTGCGTTTTTACTTGAACAGAGGGAAACACGTTACTTTCTTGGCAGTCTTAGAGTGGAAGCCAGCGGACATACATTGAGGAGGTTGCTTGATGTGAGGCAAGCCAATCCGTCTAGGCTAATCGGTGGCCAGCCTCCAAGATAGCAAGTTGCAACATTTCAGGATCAAGTGAAATGTGTGGATTACATAGCCTGGTTTACTCTAAAGTAAACTAACTGTACGGGTTACCGCGATCTTTTTCTTACTACATATATATAGGTAATTTGGGGTAAAGTCTGTGTGAGTTTTAATTGTTCATTGTTTGCGTTCATTGACAATAACAATAACAAATAATATTAAAAAACCATGTTTACTTTAACTTCCAAATATATATATATATATATATATATATATATATATATATATATATATATATATACTTTAACTTCCAAATATATATATATATATATATATATATTTCCGAGCGTAGTTGTGTCTGCTAGGCCTGCGTTTTGTATGCGTCATTCGTTCCAGGCATTTACAGGCTGTATCTGTCAAACCAAAAAACACGTTTTTGGCCACGGTAGACGCTTTTGGCCGTACACGAATAGATGTCGTAGCATTAAATACTATTTACTGATACGCTGCCTAAAAAGCAGATGCAAATCTCCACTACCCCGTTCTTCTTCGTTCTCCATTTCATTTTTAGTCTCTCTTTCTTTAGGATTTTGTTAACTGGTCGTATACATAAATGACAGGAACTAATTGAAGTCCTATTATTGCAGGTCCAATGGTAGACCACACTTGCAAGTTTTAAATATATAAATATTTATTACTTGCAAGTATTAAATATATAAATATTTAATACGTGCAATTACAAGTGAGTAAATATTTAATGAAAGAAGTATAGAGCATGTGCTTGGCTATACTTCTTTAATTAAATATTCACTTATTCGTGGGGTATACGACACACATTTCCATGGAGACGCTCGTACTTTCAACATACGGCAGTAATACAAAAAAGTACAATATTACCTGAATAATAACATTAATGATCATAATGTGTATAGCAAACCTTGTAGGCAGAGCTAAACCCTGCTGTACTTATTTGCCTGAGCATCAGGCCAAAGCCAAGGTAAACACAAAAGATAAGATAACTCTGTTTAGTAGGGATTTAGCTAATTCGAAGTATGACTAGTTTGATAGCCTCGTTAGCCTGCTGCTGGGTAAGCCGCTAACGAATGCAGTAAAAGTGTTTAGTCTCAGTACAGTATAATGTATACTTTACAAGGTTTTTTTATAGTCCCTTATCTTCTTTACGTTTTCGGCGACAGAGGTAGTGCAAATATTTATGCTGCACATTCCACTACATGGTCCTTGATAGACCTCTGCAGGCTGAACCGGCAGATGCACAATTCAACTTCTATGAAAGGCGGTGTTTGAACATACCAGGCAGTGATAATCATGAAATATGTGTACGTGTTGCATGCGTGGCGACTTCCACGTGCATGGTTGGGCTACCAAAAAGGCCTTGCGCTAGATGGCAGGCTTATCTAAATGAAGCACTAAATGCCCTTGAACATGTAGGAATATGCAGTAAGTAACGAATATAATAATTTGAGGCATACTTGTTTCATTATATATATATATATATATATATATATAACGCTGGCGCAATAATGTAACATATAAAAGACACTATAGAACAAGAATGTCAGTCATAATCATGTTGCCATATCATTAGTTATTTTTGATGATTTTATTGTGGCTGTTGTTGTTGTCGCTGTTGTTGGTGACACTGTTGTTGCAGTTGTTACTGTCCTTGTTGTTGTTGTTGTTGTTGTTGTTATTGTCGTTGTTGTTTTCAGCCAGCGCTCATGGCTGAAGCAAGACTGGGCAGTACGGCGGTCATGATACGCCGGCAAAAAAACCGTGACGAATATTCGATTACCCGTAATTGCTAATTAACATTTGATGACAACTTTCGCTGTGGTCATTGTCTCTATCATCGTCGTCGTCGTCGCCGTCTCTCTCTCTCTTTCTTTCTTTCTCACTCTCTCTCTCTCTCTCTCTCCGCCTCGATGTCTGATTTATTTATTTTATCTGCATTTCGTTCTAGGACTTTATTTTAGAGGAATTTAATGACGACAGCGAATGACGGTTGACTGCTCTTTGAGAAGAAGATCGAGAATGCGCAGCGTTCCCAGATGGCCGATATTCAATCAGCAGTGACACTCGTGGCGGAGCGGCAGAGGCGGCTACGGTTTTCTACCGCTGTTGCTGCTGCTTCTGCTTTTGTTATTGTCGTTATTGAAGATTGTGGCGCCCGCGGAAGCGGGGGTAGCGATAGAAGAACAGATGAGCAGCAACATGTAAGCCTGTGTCAAGCGGCGTCCTGGAACGGAGGCTTTCCCGGTGGCGGCGGCGGCGGCAGCGGCGATGGGCGCCAGACGGATGTCGAAACGCCACGAAGCCCCCCTGCTCCCCCCGAACGGTCGATCTACTTCAAGGCTGATCGAGTGCGGAGATATATTCCCCTCTCTTGGTCCACGTCCCTATTCTTTCCCGAGTATTCCTTCTGCCTGCTTGTCTTCCTGACCGCCCATCCAAGCAACTAGCACATGATGGCCGAAGTGACGCATCCAGCCACGCAAGAGCGGCAGATACAGATACTCGTGAGAAATCGTGAGCGAAACTTAGACAGAGAGAGTGACAGAGAGAAAGTAAACTAAATAAGGGGAAAAGAAAGCAAGGAAATAAGGGAAATGAAATAACGAAAGCAAACGGGAGAGAAAGCGATGAAATAAGGGAAATAAAATAACGAAAGCAAACGAAAGAGAATACGAGGAAATAAGGGAAATAAAATAACGAAAGCAAACGGGAGAGAAAGCGAGGAAATTAGGGAAATAAAATAACGAAAGCAAACGGGAGAGAAAGCGAGGAAATAAGGGAAATAAAAGGAACTACAGAGACAGCAGAGAGCTTGCGTGCGCGAAAAGCAAACAATTTTAGCGAGAGAGAGAGGAAGAAGTTTTTGTGCACGAAAAGAACAGTCGAGATGCTTTGCGTTCAGCGAGCGTTCAACGACGATTCGGCTCACTGAGTCAACGATGACGACAATGTTGACGATGACGACGCCGGTGGGCTGTGAAGGATTCTGCCCAACGAGGCCTCAGCAAGGAGGACCTGATCGGAACCTTGCCGTGCCAGTCCTACCACCAATCGGTTTCGTTCCGTCGACGTCGTAACGACGTAACGAGTGAATGGAGGAAGTGTTCTGAACAACGAAACGTTCCTGCGACGTCCGTCTGTTAAGCTTCATCTACCCGAAGCCGACATCAGAAGCGGCAGCACCGGGCACGCGTTAACTAACCAGTCAGTCACGAGCAACACCACAAGCAATAGCGCTAAGTGACAGAGTCACTGGCGGTGGCGGCCGCAGCAGCAACGTGTAATAGTTAATAGAGGTTGTTGTTGTTGTTGAAACAACAGAGCAGATGAACAGCATTATCTAGGCAGGCCTATGTCAAGCGATGTCCTGCAATGCTGCTGATGTTTTTGCTGTGTCGCGATGTCCTGTATCATCAGCTTTGACCCTTTGTGTGTTTGGTTTGTGATGTCATTGTTGTGGCTGGTCTGGTAGGTCGTGCGGTTGGGCAGTACAGGTCGCAGTGGCGATAATAATGACCGTAGTAATGGTAGCTTTAATTACTGTTACCGCGTGCGAAAACTAGTGGTTCTAGTAGCCAAAGAGGTACTACTAATCGTACTTGTTGCTATTGGCGTTGTTGTTGTTATTGTTGCTTTGTCTACGTTTTTGTTTACTTTACTCGTGTAGGAGTTGTAGTCAACGTATAGCGTATACAATAGTACAGCCCGCTATAGAGAATAACATATATTTTATAATGCCATAGAGTTTTCACGCGATTCGATCAAATTACGTAGAACTAATAGTATGCCACGTTTACTATGATTAAGATTCATAGTTATATATGTTCTTATCTATATTGTTTAATTATATATGTATTATTATTACTATCATAGTGATACAATGGTAGAATCGTTCACCGTCATAACCTCAGCATCAGTGAACGGAGTGTTTGCAGTGTTACAAATACTAACAACAAAACTAAGTAGCAAATAGTAGTAGTAGTAGTAGTAGTAGTAGTAGTAGTTTGATGCGTAGTCGAAGCAGTTATCAATAATCCAAATATTGCGTTACTAGCGAGTTTGGCTTGACTGTTGTTAGCCGAATCAGCTTGGAGAATAGCGCACGATAGCTGTGGCAGCAGCAGCAGTAGCATCAGTAGTAAAGTGAGTGCCGAAAGACAATCTCCGATTTTGGCATTGTAGTTTATCGAGCAGGTAGCTTAAGTGTAGAAGCCGGGTCGAAACGCGGGCCGTTCACCACCCGAGAACGGTTTGGCGATGGGCAATTCTTTATCGATCGGCGTTCCTTTCGTCCTATTTCGTAAAACTGGCAAATCCACGAAAGTGAAAAAAAAAGAAAGGAACGACGGTGCACTAAGTATTATTACGCAAATGATTACGCAAATGTCGCCCGCCTTAGACGCACAGGTGCACATAGCGTACGTACTATACGAGACACGGAGCATGTGCCTCTCGTGGCGTCCCGCCATGTGGTGATCTTCCTATGTAAAGTACAGCTATATATACGAGAAAACCTATTTTTTAAATAAATTCATATATATATATATATATATATATATATAATATTCCCCATGACGAAAAGATCGCCTAATCGCATCGGCGCTAAGCTAATGAACACTACGAGAAATAAAATATCGAGCGAGTTTCTTAGATAGATTCTCTCAATGTCGACTCAAAGAGAAAACGCAGCGGTCGTTGGCGAAATAGGCCAGTCCAGGACCGACAGCACAACTGACGCATAAATGATATACGACCAGGGTCTGTGTGTAATTGTAATAGACAACGCAAATAACTGAATTTGCCGACGATTTATGCCGATTCACACTGTTTAAGGCGAGCACTGCCAAGTGTGCAAACGTATTGTAAATGATTAATAAATCATCACAATATTTTCTATACATATATGTATATATATATATATATATATATATATATATATATATATACATATATGTATATATATATATATATATATATATGTATGTATACATATATATATATATAATGCAGCCGGTGCGCAACGGCATATGACACAACACATTGAGCACAATGTCTCACACTGCACATTAGATTGGCACGCGGGTCACGTACGATCCATCACCGTCGGTTATAATACAAGCACGGGCGGCACCAGGCACTCGAGAGTCTGTCGCCAACTTGTCGCCATGTTGCCATTCTGTGTCTTTGCATTTCCTCCCGAGCCGGGAGATGCGACTAGCAATCACCTAAGAAGCTTAAACCTTTCGGGCTGACCCTCAGTCAAGATTTAACGTCCACGAGACTGCTTTTCGCATTGCTTCATAGACAGACTCCCATAAATACAAATATGCAACGATGGGGCTCCCCCGCACCTATGTGTCTCCTTCGGTGGCAACGCGCAGGCGAATACACCCACCACGCCACCGGGCTCGACAATCTAAGAAGCTAACGAGCATGAAGTCACGCCTTCATCGTGCCGATGGCATAGAACAACGTTAAACTCGTTCATAGACTCTCGATAAATCGCACAAACCGAAACGCGAATGACAGACATAAGCCACATCTCCCAGCAATTATATTATAAATATATATATATATATATATTTATATATATATATATATATATATATATATATATATATACAGGGTGTTACGTAAAAAGTTGTACTTCTTTTGAGGTTTGATAGAGCTCGGCAAGAAAATAATTTTTCCCAATGGGCGGAAGCCAAGAAAGCGTTTTGTTTAGGAGTGAGGATGAAATTTAGAAAAGTCGTTATTCTGCCTTATTTTCTCCTACATAGTTGTACAAAATCTGCGTTTGCGGGAGAACCAGTCAACGCATGAAGCAACCGATCATACCAGTGTGTTCGGCGGAAAATTTTGCATAACCTAAATGACACCTAACGCAAGCTAGCAAAAAGCAAATAGGTGGAATAAAAAAAATCATAAAAAATCGATTTGTTGTTATAACTTACGTTGAAGCTTTCACGTGCAAAATCTAAAAATTTTGCCATTGCACACAAATGACGAACACTCTCTGACGATAGCAAATTCAATGCCCGTCATTTTCGTACTAAAGTGATGGTGCTGCGTTACGTAGTTGCTGAGAAACTAGGCTTTTTCGACAGCCATATCAAAAGCAAAGGCATGCATACTTCCTAGCATCTTGACCTGCTTTACCACAGAAACCACTTGCGCACGTCCAGAAACACACCAGCATTTATTTATTATAAGAAGTGCTCGAAGTTCCGTCCGCCTACCACTAAACACGTTCTGTAGCGATTGCACAGGCTCTCTTGCACTCGTGTAAATATGTTAGGCATTGCCCTAACGGCGTCAGCAGCGTTGAATATACGGTCAACCAGATCTTCACGCGATTCAACGGGGGTTTCGTAGACAACACTCTTTAGGTAGCCCCACAAAATAAGTCGAGGCTTGTTAAATCGGGGGAGCGAGGTGGCCAAGCTATAGACCCGCCTCGGCCGATCCACCGATTCTTGAATGCTTCGTTTAGGTATTCTCGAACCGTAGCAGAGTTGTGTGGCGGCATTTTCAGACGAAAGCTTTCCAGGATGCCTTCTAACAACTGGGTAACGTATGAATCAAAAACGCGCGATACGCAGCTGCATCTAATCTGGCGGAAACAAACACACCAGCATTTGTTTACGCTGAGCAGCCGGCTTTGTTTCGAAATTATTCGCCGTTCGCACAAGCTTCTATCGGAAATTTGCGCGGGCTTTGATTCGGAATTCGTCATTCGAGACGCCAAAACACCATAAGAAAAACCGCCAACGCCAAAAGCTATAAAACGAAGTGTCAGGTCTGCCTATCGCGCATTTTTGATTTATACGTTACCCCAGCTTTTGGAAAGCGTCCCGGAAAGCGTTCGTCTAAGAATGTGGTTCCAGCATGATGGTGCGCCGCCACACAACTCTGCTACGGTTCGAGAATACCTAAACGAAGCATTCAAGAATCGGTGGATCGGCCGAGGCGGGTCTATAGCTTGGCCACCTCGCTCCCCCGATTTAACAAGCCTCGACTTATTTTGTGGGGCTACCTAAAGAGTGTTGTCTACGAAACCCCCGTTGAATCGCGTGAAGATCTGGTTGACCGTATATTCAACGCTGCTGACGCCGTTAGGGCAATGCCTAACATATTTACACGAGTGCAAGAGAGCCTGTGCAATCGCTACAGAACGTGTTTAGTGGTAGGCGGACGGAACTTCGAGCACTTCTTATAATAAATAAATGCTAGTGTGTTTCTGGACGTGCGCAAGTGGTTTCTGTGGTAAAGCAGGTCAAGATGCTAGGAAGTATGCATGCCTTTGCTTTTGATATGGCTGTCGAAAAAGCCTAGTTTCTCAGCAACTACGTAACGCAGCACCATCACTTTGGTACGAAAATGACGGGCATTAAATTTGCTATCGTCAGAGAGTGTTCGTCATTTGTGTGCAATGGCAAAATTTTTAGATTTTGCACGTGAAAGCTTCAACGTAAGTTATAACAACAAATCGACTTTTTATGATTTTTTTTATTCCACCTATTTGCTTTTTGCTAGCTTGCGTTAGGTGTCATTTAGGTTATGCAAAATTTTCCGCCGAACACACTGGTATGATGGTTCTCCCGCAAACGTAGATTTTGTACAACTATGTAGGAGAAAATAAGGCAGAATAACGAATTTTCTAAATTTCATCCTTACTCCTAAACAAAACGTTTTCTTGGCTTCCGCCCATTGGGAAAAATTATTTTCTTGCCGAGCTCTATCAAACCTCAAAAGAAGTACAACTTTTTACGTAACACCCTGTATATATATATATATATATATATATATATATATATATATATATATATATCCACTGCCTCAAGAAATGTAGAGAAATCGGTGAAAATTACGTTGAACCTGAACGCTAACGCTGCTGCCAGGGGTGTCGCGGGTTCGATCTCTGATATTGATCGAATTTTCTTTGAGCGATGCTGATTGAGAATAGATGATAAACCATACCGCTGAGAGTCAGCGGCCATGCTGCCAAAAGTACTGTTAAGGAAACCCTAGATATTTCAACATGTCCGGCCCTCGGTGCATTGAAGATATACCTCAGGTAAAGTTCCAAGCCCGTAGGGGACGGAGGATAGTCTTAAAACAGCTTCTTTAAACAATGCTTTTAATTCTAGGTATGCAAAGTGCGATTTTTAAACTGATGTAACACTATATATATATATATATATATATATATATATATATATATATATATATATATATATATATATATATATATATATATAATTTCAATACAGTTGATGTCCCTAATTGGCCTCTATCTTCCGCAAACAGCACCGGCTGTACGATTGGAATTTGGACGTCAACAAGTGAACGATTCGATTGCAGACGTAGGCACGTAGAAGGTTGCCGTTGTTACTGTAATTATCTTGTTACTATTGTTGCTCCTGTCGTTACGTTACTGTTGCCGTTAAATGTTGCTTTCGTTCGTGTTCCGTGCCAGTTTCGGTGCTGTGGCGGGGGGTCGCTACTGTTGTTGTTGATGTCGTTGTTAAAAAGTATTTGAAAGGCATTTGCGAACACCAACCATTCGGCTGGATGTCCTTGATTGGCCATAAAGCGTTGGGGAGGAACGGACACCCGGTGGATCGTCGTCGACTACGAAACCATTTGAAGCAACTATCTAGCCAGTCGACGAGGTTGAGCTCAACTGTGACCGACGATGGCACAGGCGGGAGCCATCAACTATTGCTTAGGTCAAACGGGAGAATTCGGACATCGGTTTGTAGCAGTCGTAGATCAGTTGTTGTAGTAAGTGGTCAATGCTTTTTAAATCGCACACTTGCACCCACGCACACACACACATAGACACAGAGCCAGCCCAAAAATAGTCAGGCAAACAGACACGGGGTTCGACGTGGCGGGTCAAAAATCTTTCCCACACACCTCCTGCTACCTCTATATGAAGCGGTTGGCGATAGAGTTGCTGAGACGAGAACAGAAACGACCGCCTGAAAGGCCATCGTCATCGTTTATGGGGGGGGGGGGGTCGAAATGCGACATTCCGTTCCTCCGTTCCGGACTCTATCACTTTCCCCAGCAAAAAGCGGCTACAGGAATCAAATATCGCTGGCAATACGAATCCATCGTCGGTGTCTCATTGGTCGAATGAGGATGTTGGACGTTGCTCCGAAGAAGGCAGTTGCAAACTAATCAGTCCTGCCCGGGCAGTGTCAACTCAATCCGCAGTCCGGTCGTCGACGAGGCTGACCCGGAAGGTTTTGCTTGTTGATGCTAAGAGATTGCAATTCGGGCTTGGACTTATCGCAATAGCAGCACAGCGGTCGTGCATAGTGTCGATGGAAGGATCTCTGGTCTACGTCGTTGAAAATCCATTATTAAATGGCCCATACACGATACGGTATGTTGAGTCTTTGGACCGATTGGTACGTTCGGATAGCCATTCGTACAGTTGATAAAGCCGTATATAGCCCTAGGAGCAATACCCGTTTATAGACAACTCAGCAAACTGCCATGTCACGAACCTTATTCGTTGGCCTGCCCCCTCCCCCACTTCATTTTCTTTACCTCTTCTGTTCAGGTAGGTGTCTTCGCCGTAGAGGGGAAGAAGAACGCGTACGTGTAAAGCCCTAAGTTAGTCCTATGGTCGAGCCGGACGGGCGTAGTGGCTTAAGTCTGCGCCTCACAACCGGAGGAGACACATAGGTGCACGGGTTCGAGCCCCACCGTTGCACATTTGTATTTATGGGGGTCCGTCTATGAAGCAATGTGAAAAACAGCTCCGTGGACGTTAAATCTTGGCTGAGGGTCAGCCCGAAAACGTTATTTAAGTTAGTCCTATGGCCGATCAAGAAGTACAAGACTCTTTGTTTTTCACCTTTGATTACGCACATCCTGAGTGGAACTAAGCCTAAATTCAATAGCAGCCACAGTAGGGAAGCGCATGGAAAGCGACCAGCCACCTACCAGGCCTCACGTTGTCAATTACTAACCAGCAAAGTCTCTCTGAGGTAATAGGAGTGGGGTCGCGGGATTGTAGCCAGGTGGGCACAGAGATTTTAGCAGATCAAACGGATGCAGGTCGAGAACGAGGCGTCCGTCGCCTGACCTTCTAGAGGAAGGGTGGGAGCACGTTGAACGCAGTGTGATAACCCGATCAACAGCATAGCCACAGAAACAGCAGTAGCTGCAGCAAAGCTTGAGGCCGCAACCGAGCAAAATTCTTGGGGCCGGAGTCACACGGGGGCGGAGGTCTTGGCATGCGGTTGTTGGTCAAAAGTTGTCACGACAACCGGCAGTAGCACTGCAGACTAGCGCCAGTCCCGCCGCCGCAGTCCTGTGCTGTCGTGTTGTAGTGACAGGACATTTGCGTACTCACCTGCGCATGCCGCTGCAATCTCGATTGCAGAATAGCGGTCACGTCGGCTATCGGCGCCAGGGACGAAGTTGGCCGTATCTATCCAACTGAATATATCCGCCTGTGCTCGCGTGCAGAGCATTTGTACCGGGGGTAACGATTGTGGCAGTTACTGCGATGACATTGCGGTGGTGGTGGTGGTGGTGGCGGCGCCCATGAAAGATACTTGCTATGCGTTGCCGTTACGGGATTTGCTATAGCGAGTTAAGGAGTTAGGGTGCGGTAGAAACTAGCAGAAGCAGCAACAGCAGAAGTATTCCACTACCCCTTAAAGAATTCCATGCTCTTTAAGGGGTGGTGCTACTGACGGCCGTACTGCGGATGATGCTGCTGCTGCTGTGTACGAACTGTCCCCTTGGCATTCGAGTACTTGACTCGAACGCAGTTCTTGCCTACGTAAGGCAACCAACCCGTCTACTCACTAACATGCTACCCGCTTACGTACGTAGACTATACGCCCGACGCTACAGCTCTCGGCGGCGGCAGCGGTGGTCGAGCTATCCATAAAGGGCCATGGGGGCCACTTCATCGCTTTTGCCGGCCCACTCTTTCCCCGGCCACCTCCGGAAAGAGGAGGACTCCCGCTGCGAGCTCTCAGCTCTAGCTTTTTACAGCGGCCAGCGGTCGGCCTCTGTCGCTGTGTTACGCAGCAGTGTTGTCGCAGGCTTGACCAAGTGTGGCCGAACTGAAAAGTCGACTGGCCGAACGGAAAGTAGTAGGCGCGACGGGACGCAACAAATGATTGAATGCGAATGATACGCGTACGTACACGGCGGCAGTCCTTGACGCGATGTGACCGCCAACGTTTAACCAGCTTAACTAACCTCTTTAACTAAACTCTGGCAACTTGTTATGGCAGGTGCTGCTGATCGTGTAGCTATAATCTCGCTAGGCTATCTTTTGCTCGCTCATGCGGCGTATGCATAGCAATTTAACTGAAGCCGCATAACCGGCGATGATGGCTCGCTCTGTGGTATCGCCAATACCGCCCCCAACAACACCAAACTTGCGTCCATCCTGCTCATAGCAAAGATAGTTTAGTGCTTCGGGTGCCTATGAAATCAACTTCAGCGCAGCACACTGTAAGCAATGTTGATAATGTGTCGTCTACATAAGCACGATGCGGACGGAAAGTGTTGCATAGTGATGATCAATCTGAAGCGGCCACAGCCAAGGAAGGTACTAACGAATCTAGCCGATCGATTGGCCGTTGCCAGCAAGAACTGTTGTTGCAACGAACCCGGTGTGCCATGATATCATGGCACGCCGGGTAAGATGCCCGGAACTTGCGGCTTTTAGGCCTTGAATTCTTAGTCAGCTTGTTTCTTACTGGTGAGAAGTCTCTCAGCTAGGCGACGCATTCATCGGTGCCCCTCAATTCTTCAGTTGTCGCTCGGACTGTGTGTGTTTGTCGTCGTAGATCTTCGGCCAGCGATGACTGCATGATCAGCACTCATCTGGTGATTAGATCAAATCTGCACCGAACGAGGCATTAAACGAAACGAGCTCACTGTGCCCTATTTCTTGCCCCGAGTCATGGCGGATACGGGCGGGCAAGCGGATCTAGGAGCTTGGGCATTATCGCACGGTGCAATCACAACGCATACGTGATGAAGTTTGGTGTGAGAGAGAGTGGCAGAGGGAGGTATTCGACGGGAACACAACGCCATATATATATATATATATATATATAAATATATGTGGCAGAGGGAGGTATTCGACGGGAACACAACGCCATATATATATATATATATAAATATATCAGTAGCTTGTCATCAGTTAAACCTCATACAGAGTTACGATTACGAATCTATTCGTAATTTGCTAATCACTACTGATCCAGATTTATTTGACAATCTTAATATTAGCACTGTGCCGGCGAAATCTGGCCATACCTCTCTAGATTTAAACGATACAACGTTTAAGCTTCACTGTAAAGGTCGAGCGTGCTTTTGACTGCAAAAAATGTACTTTAAGCTAATCTGCATCTTCAAATAATTGCTGGACTTATTTCTTCCGCACTTTCTTTTGGCAGGCGTATCCAGAAGATACAAGCCATTCTTGCTTATATCGAGCCTATAGGGAGGATCGACATTTTAAACCTTAAATTGACAACTGTACTGATGACTTGGCTACAAGGGTAGAAAAGCTATTCGAAGGAACGCTCGCTAATCTGCCGAATAACTTGCCACGGGTACCCCTTCCACATACGAATGCAGCCAAACTCTTTTAATATTGAATGATGTGTTAGTCGTTTCTGTAGAGACCACCATATTGGACACACATACCTGTGTGGGCGGAAAATTGCGGAACGTCTTTATCATCCGAAGTTAATTAAATTTTGTGAGACCGATCTATCACATCCACCGACTATAAATTTATGGTGGAATTTTTATTTATTTACAGAGTCTTATGTGTATTACAATATTATAGTCGTGTAGTTCGTAAGGCTGAAAGCCCGTGTACGCAGTATCTAAAAACAACCCCAACAACAAATATAATAATATACAGGAATAACCACTAAATGTATTTATTTCTTGCGCTACTGTAACTGTTTAAATGCAATACTAGCAATCAACATATAGCATGAACTGCAACGACTGTTGCAAATTTTTCTCTTAATGACCACATCGTTAGAGACGAAAATCGATGCTGACAGATGGTTACGCCCCTGCTAGCCCCTAACCTCTCCCCTCGTTGAACCGACTTGACATAACGTTGCCGCCGTGTTCAATGGACGTACCCCGTGTGAGTAAGGCCACAGACGCTCGTCTTCCCGCAAACTCCCCGCAGACAATCGTGCAGCACGTAAGCTGTGTATGGAATTGTCGCCAGTAATTGCGTCTTAGACCGTCGTCGTCATCGTCGTCGTCACTTGCTCGCATTAGCAGAGGCGGGCTGCGACCCAGTGGGGTACGGCCAGCCGCAACACAAGTGTTCATGTTCGTGTAACCGAACGAGAGACATCTCTCATCGCAGCAATGCAAGTGTATGTATGCGATTGATTCGAGCTAATGAACATTGGCGGCGACAGGTGTTGAGGTCGCCTACGGTAGCGTCCGCAGCAGCGTATGCATATACAGGCATGCCCTCCATGTACGACGTGCGTCTATGTCATTGTCATTTAGCACAGAGAAACAAATACACACACACACACACACAAGTTTGTTATTGGGGTTGTTTTTAGATACATGACGACACGTACATGGACGGACAGAGCGAGAGGCGTGCTAACAACAACAACACAATACTGCCGGACAATATCTGGTATCCGTATTGTGTTGTATCGTTTGTGATGCTGCTGTTGCCGCCGCCGCCGCTGCTGTGGGCAGCACGGGAAAAGACGTCAGACGAGGTGAATGAGCGTAGGCTGACAGCTCACGTATAGGATCGACTTGGGTCGTACCTGCAGACCATGATTTCATACTGTAGTGTCGCTATTATTAATATATATATATATATATATATATATATATATATATAAATAAATAAATAAATATAAATATATATATATAAATAAATATATATATATATATATATATATATATATATATATATATATATATATATATATATGAAAAGTAAACAAATATTTAATTTTGTCGGCAAAGTAAATTTCTACACAACATTAACTTGTATATTTTTATACAGAGTCTTTCAGGAAAATTTTAAAATGCGACATAGGGAACTATGGGGCTCGCTAAGTCAATAATATATATATACACAGACATGGGTCCGTTTTTCATTGAGTGGGTTTCATATATATATATATATATATATGCATATGAATATATGTGCAAACCGTAATATTTTTTAATCAGTCATAACAGTAAAACCGTTCTTGCCTCGATATAATGAATCAGACACGGTAATTTTAGCAAATGGCATAACCAATTCATTTCGCCGGCGGTATTCGCTTTGCCACCAGCGATGCTAAAATGATATTTCTGCCGGGAGCCTTAGCAATCGAGCTGAACGTTATTAGTCGGCAGCCTGGCAGACCTAGACGTGCCTGAAATTCCAGTTGCAGCAGCTCAACGGTGATACCAAAAAAGGTTGTTTGCGGCGTTCTGATCACGCTAGCCCACCACAGACGTACTAGGCTGGCAGCGTGGTATATCCTACAGGATTTACCAAATCTGCGCAAGAGTACCGGCATACTTATTTTAGCACACAATGAGCTCTCTCCAAAAAGTATATATATATATATATATACATCTGGTCTGAGCTTTGAAGGGACCATCCTCGTAGTACGTTGAATCACAACTTGGAAAAAAAGGCTTGCAATAGATTTTGCCCCCATTGATGTAACCAAACCTTAAGCCAACTCTACTTAGCGATCCCGAGACAGAGAAACACTCTCGGTGGGTTGCTTGGTTGAGTAGCGCAGCAGTAGTGGCTCAATGAAAAGGTTTAGTGATCTAGGTCCAAAATATCGATGTTGTATAATATAAGATAGGGTAGATGGCCGAACGCGTAGAGATTGTGGAAATGTATCGCGACAAGAAAACTCTGTACGGGCATGCTAGCGGGCTTGTCGTGCAATTTACGATCGATTTACCATGCCTTGTGAGAACACACCATTCGTAACTAACTGCGCGCAAAAGTTTTACTGTGCAGGCTTAATGAAGTTTAGTACGTGAATTCCAAGCCGTCGAACCGCCACCTTGCTTGTTCTCCACGTTCTAAAGCCCTAAAGCTTGCACGAACGAACGTTCAACCTCAGAACGTTCTCCCAGCTCAGAGTACCACTCTACGTATGGTGACTCAATTGCGTCGTCGAGCTTTCGGCACAGAGCCGCCAGCCGCCTGCTTCACGAAACAAATCCGCGCACGCAAGATGTGATTCTGAGGTAATATATCTGTTAGAAGAGTAACAATCGAACGTAACAAACAACATAGTCTCATAAATATACATATATATATATATATATATATGAGACCGAGCAAGATGGCTCAGTGGCAAAGCCTTTGCCTTGCATTCGGGAGGATTGGGTTCGAGACCCAGACCGGGCACTCTTAAATTAGTTTGCATGGTTTCCAATTTAGACAAGGTAAATGCCGGAGTGGATTAAAAATTAGCCATGACATAAAAAACCGCACACGGGCATTGGCCTTACAAAATGCTTTAAAAAAAAAAATATATATATATATATATATAAGGCAACCCACTATATATGATATGAGATAGAGTAATATTCCCAGTGCACATGTTCTCGGGAGACAATCCATTTGTATTTTTAATAAACATATGCTTTATATGTATGTTTGCATATATATATATATATATATATATATATAGTGCTCTCCTCCTGCCAAAAACAACAAATTTTATTTAACTCATAATAGCGTGAAAATAGTTGCCCCCAGATATATATATATATATATATATATATATATATATAAGGCCAGTAGGGACATCTTTACGTGAATATGATGCTAAAACGCCAGTCAACTGTAATACATACATACGTGCATACATATATGCATGAATGCGTGCACACATAGCTAGACGCACGCATTCGACACACAAGCACCCGCTGATAATACGATCACACGGCAACCCGCACCCCCCACCACCCACCTAACCACCCACTTATATATACTCACTCGCTCACTCACTCACCAGACAGCAATAATATGATTTATTATCATTAACGCGATTACGTGGTCGAGGGGTCGGTGCTCGAGGCGATTGGGCCTATCTCGTTCTCAACCCCCCCCCCCCGGCGCCCCTCAATGGTCGTCCGATCCGCTTGGTTGGTTGGCTGGCTGACACGCCTGCCCCAAGCTGCTATTGTTGCTGCTGCTGCTACTCTCGCTGCCGCTACTACTATTCCTACTACTACTACTACAATAGCTATTGTTGCTGTATCTGTTGCTACTACTACAACTATAGATATTGTTGTTGTTGCTGCTGCTGCTGCTACAAATCTATTTCTGCAACTGTAGCTATTATTGCTGCTGCTGCTACTATTATTAGCTACTCCAACTCTTGCTGTTGTTTATTACAACTACTACTTCTACTAGTAAAGTTTTCGGGCTGACCCTCAGCAAAGATTTAACGTCCACGGAACTGTTTTTCACATTGCTTCATAGACGGACCCCTATAAATACAAATGTGCAACGGTGGGGCTCGAACCCGCGCACCTATGTGCCTCCTCCGGTTGCGAGGCGCAGACTTAATCCACCACGCCACCACCGGGCTCGACTATTACAACTAATTACAACTATTACTGCTACTACGGTTATTGCTACTATTACAGCTGTCTGTTACTACGACTAGAGCTAATACTATTACTACCTGTTTTTTTAGAGAGATAGAAAGAGAGAGAAAACTAACTGGAAAATGCAGAACGCACACACGGTCACCATTGCAGGATTGTCTTCAACTGCTTCAAGTGTGGACCGGTAGTGTGGGACTCCAACCTACTAAAAACCAGTCATGTCTCCCCGCCCCCCCCCCCCCGCCCAGCAGGGAGGTTCTGTTAGCATTACTACAAACTACTGAAGGGGAAGGGGGTGTAATAACCCGGTTTTTTTGGTCATGCCGGCCCCCCCCGTGGCCAGAGAGGGCGTCGACATGCGCATGCGGTTAACCCGCTCTTTCTCGGTTAAAACACGTCTGATGACGGTCGCGATTGTGCACCAAACCGTCAAGTGAAGTTGTTATCTTTGTGACTCGAGCAGGAAGACTTGAAGAAGTTGAAGTCGAGACAAAGTGCAGCCGCGTAGGTTCTGCAAAAGTCGGCGCTGGGCTTTCCAGGCGGGCCAGATCAGAACAGTGTGTTCTGGTGTGTCGTCCACCGATTCGCTGCACTGGAGAATTGTTGGGCTCAATGGTTTGCCAATTCGGGATACTATTACTACTTTGACGGCTATGTCTGCTGCTGCTGCTATTACTATAACGGCTATTAGTGCTACTAGTATAATGACTATTACTTCTGCTGCTACTACTATTACAGGTATTGCCACTATATGTATATATATTAAAAACAAATGCATGTAAAAGTTCTAACATTGCTGGTCGATACGACAAACTCGAAGTCACCCTATTTGCTGTTTGCCCGCAGACCCTCCGTCGGCGTGCATTAGCCGCCGCGAGACATCTCACTGACTGTCAACCGGCTGCAAGGAGGCAACTACCTAAATCGCTGGCCGAAACGAAGACAGATCGACGACTTGACACATGCAAGCATGTCTCGATAATTACGCACACCGCGCAGTTCTGCACGACCGTCCACCGGGCGCCGTGCAACGTGCAAAAGCGCACTTTTTCACTCGTGACACATCGTTGCAAGAGACGGCGCGACAGCGGCAAAGTTTGATTGCTACGTACAGTGATTTTCACTTTTCTTTATACTTACGGTGTCTACATAGACTAGATATATATATATATATATAAATATATATATATATATATATATATATATATATATATATATAAAGTGGATAAAACAGAGTAAGAAACCATATTAAAGTTAAGAAGCTTAGGTAATCTGCTCCAACGAATTAATGCCTCGAGATTATGCGAATGCAATATTGATCTGTTTTTTTTGCTGTTTGTTAACAAACTGAACCTTAAATCGGCAACACCCCGGTAAAGATCGCATTAAAACGATGGGTATGCGTCGTGCCGGGCTCGAACTATGAGCCCTAACGTCAGAGTGCCCGGCTATCTCCTCTACTTCGTCACGTCATTGTTGTTATTGTTGTGCCATTGTTGTTATTGGTGTTGCTATTGTTGTTAGCGTTGTTGTCGTGGTAAGTGCTTTGTTGTTGTTGTTGCTGTTGTTACTGCTCCTGTCGTGAGTGTCTGTTGTCTTCGGCACGCTTGTTTGTTGTGGCCTCCATCCATGACTGTCCTCTATTGTGGTTGATCGCGTCGCGTCCCCACCATGAACGTTACGTGCATTGTTGATGTGGGCTTTCGTTGGCGTCGTTGGGGTCTCGTTGTCGTTGCTTTGCTCTTTGTTGTTGTGCTCGCTTATGGGCTGGTTATAGTCATCGTTTTCGTCGTCCGTTTTGGCCCGCCTTGGCTGCATGATTAGAGGCGTTCCGACGGCGTCTCGCTTGACTTGCTAATTTCCGCCGTACGTAGACCCTTCCTCTTTCTCTTTACCTGGGGGCTCATAGCCCAGCGCCCACGTTCCCTTAGACGGGCCTTGTCATGTGTGCACGATTGTGGACGTATCGACATCTGCGCGTACACATTACTATATATTCACACTCAAACACGGACAGACAGATACACACAATTACCCCCCCACCCCCACACACGCACGCCGCAGGGGTATGACGACAATCTACCATCACTCTGTTGGTAAGATCAGCAACTATGTAAAGTTAAACCAATAGTACGGGGGTGGCACTGACGGTGGGGACGGGGCGGAGGGGCACGCAGAGGTGTGGCTGAGATATGGGGGCGGAAAAGCTCAATACAACAAAGACGACGGGCTTGCGACACTAAGTAGTACCCGATGCAATGAATACTTAGCCGCGTCTGCGCAGGTTTGGTCTTTGGCGCTCTTTCGAAACAAGATATGCCTGTTCGCCAAAGTATTCGTGCCTTTGAGTTTCATTGAATCAATAATTAATCTGCCGCAACCCTACCTACAACGCCTTGATCCTACTGCAACGACGGGGCTTGACAGGGCCAACCGGCGGCGTGTGCTAAATTTAGCTGCACTGTTAGTTAAGCAAAGTAATTAATTCGCTGTTGTCTCATTAGTAAGCAGGTCGATTATTACACGCTAACAACCTAGCTCGTCCTAACGGCAGGTTGTTACACTGCGCTTAGCAGCAGCAATTGATGCCGGAGTTGCCTTTGTCGCGGATACGGCATTATTAGCAGCAGCAGCAACAACAACATCTTTTATTTCAAAAAGAAAACCAGAATGCTGCCCCGAAAAATGAAAGTAAGGCTACTTGGTTTAACTCGGTTTGTTATGTTGGAGAACGAAATACAAAGGGAGTAACTATGACCTCCCGCGAATTCTGCGTGCTGCGGGCACCCTCCTCGCAAGCAGAAAGTTGGTCGGATGTGTTAACTCCCTATAGTAGCATTGCCTCGTTGGTATTGATATATATATATATATATATATATATATTGATCTTGCTCCGTAGATTATGGGAGGTAGGCGACATAATATAGATTACGTGGCAACGAACTCATATGACCGTGCTCCATTCGAGGAATGTCAAAGCTAATAATTCATATTAATACCAGCCGTAGTCATACATACGTCTGCACGCGAGGATAATTTACTCATAGCAACCGCAAACCGCACGACAAATATAAAGACAAGTACTATAATCTGCTAGGGTTTCTATTCGTTAGTCAGTACGATTGAGTTACGGCATCGTGTTATAGGAATAGGGCTTCCCCTGCTTGAAGGGAACGATGGGGAACCGTTTCCTCCGTTATTTATGAAACTGGAAATGTGGTCCTGTCTATAAATCCATATATATATGTGTATAAATATATATTTATATATATATATATATATATATATATATATATATATATATATATATATATATAATTTTTTTAAAGTATATTTGTATTTATATTCATACACCAATTAACTGAAGACATGATTGATTTGATAAGAGAACGACAAACGTTTGCAACATAGTGATGCAAACAAAACATATAAGATGAGGTTATTGTAAATCCTAGACGTGATTGTCTCATTGTGTTTCGCATGCGCACAGCCACGTCCGACACTCCCTTCCTCCACGTCCCTAGATATCTACTGCTACGTTATCCCAAAGCAATATATTCAAATTTCAACCGGTTTGGTTATTACGACACCTGGTACCTTTGCTTTTGTTTTTGAACACCCCTTACATAAATATACATATGTGTGTGTATACACGAACAACGCAGTGAGAGCCTAGAGTTCGCTGCGTCGTACGTTTGTCACTTGCGGTGAGCTGGCTTTAAGTCACATAGTAGGTAGTGATAAAGAGAAAGTTCTTTTTGTATGTACATATATATACATATTTTTTTTGAGGTGCACTCATTATTTGATTGTATGTTAGTGCGGTTAGTAATAACATACAATCGAATAAAGAGTGCTCGAGAGAGGGTAGTCGGGTTCTTTTTCATATATATATATATATATATATATATATGAAAGAAGAATACCAATGTCTATGAGAGTAACCTAGGGAAGCGTGGTCGAACGCAGAGACCGCAGCGTAATTCTGTTGTATCGTCGGCGTCACGGTAGGTGCCTCAAGTAGGTGTGTCCGTAGGCATTCTTGTGGGCGGGTTTGTCCGTGTTGATGTATGTAGCACGGCCGGTGCAGATATGACAACGAAATAAATCAAATTTAGAGAGATGTTGCTGCATGACGTCGGTGGTGAGTGCTAGTGGTGGTGAGAAGTTCTACCATTCATCGAATGAACGGCTTCGTCGACTTTCCGCACTCTTTTTCGCTTTTCCTTTGTTCGCAGTTTGCCATTGCCGCGGCGCTCACCCAACCACCCACCCACCATTGCTCCTCATCCATACAGCACTGGCTGTTGGTCGATATATAGACGATAGATAAACAGAGCGGCATTTTTCCGCCCAAAACAAAAAGGCGCCGACTAGCCACGAGAGAACGACAGAATAAAAGAAAACGAGAACAAATTTAACCATATATATATATATATATATATATATATATATATATATATATATATATATATATATATATATATATATATGGAGAGATGAAGAGAAAGGAGGCTCTATGCTAGAAAGCAATACAAGCCAAGCATCACTTGTGTGGGCTGGAAAACCGCATTCGTACGGTTCCCCGCTGACGAGTCGTCATTGTCTTGTAGCTATGTTTCTTCCTTCCTCGAGCACAGAGTAGCGAATGAATGCGAACGAAAGCGATAGGAAACTTACGGGTTGTGACGGGTCGGAGGGTTTTGGGGTTTAGGGTTTGTCGGCTACGAGGAACAACGCTAAGCATTGCCCCGAGGCATGCTATCTGCAACCAACGCACATATATGCCTGCCGTACTCTGCTACAGCAGCCCATTCCAGCTGCGGCATCACCTCTACGACCAAAGTGACGTTGACAACTCGAAGAAGAATGTAACCCAAAGAAGAAGGCGTTGTTGCTGATTTCAGAGCCCCTGCGCGTTTCCAATCGCCAAACAAAAACCACCATCGCCAACAGACAAAAGCAGCCTCAACAGTAATAGCAACAACAGCAGCAGCAGCAGCAGGAGCAACAACAACAACAGTTGCACAGCACGGGAGGATCAATGACAACAATAAAAAATAAGACAGTCGTAACCAACAACAAAGTGACAAAGCTAGCTGGATAACAAAATTGGTCGTATTTTTATGAAAAATTTACTTGCACGTTTCGTTTTTAAAATGTTTCGTTTGGTGAATAGACCAGTTTTGTTTCGTATTATTCCCAGTGATGTTGTTACGGCAATTTGATGTCGTTGTCGATGTTGTTGTTGATAAACTTTCAAAAATATGCATTAATAAATATCTGTATATATATATATATATATATATATATATATATATATATATATATATATATATGAATGTTATTCCTGCAATAAAGCACCTATGGATGATATACACATATGCACTGTGCAGAAAGCTGCGAGTTCGTTCCGAATTCGAATTGGGCTGCTGTTTGTAACACGGCTGGACAACGACAACGGAGTTTTTTTTGCTGTACGGCAACTGCTTGCTGGGAGCTATTATACGATGGCCGCATGCTTGCCTTTAGCCAGGGTTTGGCTGGGCTGGGCTGGGCTACAGTGAGCAAAGGAAGGCTCTAAAGTTGAAGTTCACTGACTGCCTGACTGACTGACGAACGGACGGACGGGCGGGCTAGCTGGCTGGCTGGCTGGCTGGCTTTGCTTTTCGTCCTGGAGCGCGTCTCGTTCTGGTCGTATCTCGTGGTCGACGCCGACCCCTGTCGGACGACGAGACCACGATGGGAGTCTTTGCCTTTGCGGAAGCTCCTTTACCCGCGGCCAACAACGGGCAAAGGAACATCGTTTATCATCCCGTGCTGCCTCTTCAGCAGTTCGGTCGGTCGTGCCTAGTGGCGGCCGCGGCGGCGGCGGGCCCTAATGTTGGCCCCGTTCGAGTGGCGGCACGATGGCCGCCCGCCAAGCACGAAGCAAGCAAAGCAGGAAAGGAAAGGAAAGAAGACGAGGAGGTGGACAACAGTGATGATGGTCGTGTTGTCTTTGGCTGGCGAGCTGGCTGGATGGCTAGCTGTGCGTTCGGCCACTGTCGTTGTGGCTCCCTCGCTGTTGCTTGCAGCCGTCCACAGTCGCTGCAGTGGCCATCGCCGCCACTCCCCTGGTGGTCATTCTCTCCAAGCTTCGAGTATTCGCTCCGTTCGTTCGTCCGTTCATTCATTCATTCATTCACCAAACAAAGGGACTGCCGACACCGTAAACAGCTACACCAAACCTATGGCACGCGCACGCACGGACGCACAGACAGACGAACCCGTCCTCCATCCTCTCAAACAACCACCCACCCACCATAGCCCATGTACGCAGGATGCCCGGTTACTCCCTCGTACGCTTTGCACGCCGGCTCTATATATATATTCGATCTATAGATAAATATATATATATATATATATATATATATATATAAGACCTTATAGCGCCCCAGAAGCAGAATGATAAGTACCATTGGCACGAGAGCGCAGGACACGCGTTTCCTATATAGTTGGAAAGGGTGGGTCTGCCTGCTTGGCTTCGTTTTCCTTTTGCACGTAGGCAAAACGCAATTTGCAAACAAACAGTCATAATATGCTCGATCAGGACGGACCGACAGTCTGCGGCTGTCTACTTATCTGTCCTTCATATGAAGGGAGAGAAAAAGGGCAGGTGACAATATTCATCTGCCATTTGCCTGAACCACATGCAGACCTCTCAGACTACGGTAGTGTGACTGTCTTTCCATATGCGCGAAAACTCTGCAGGCGACGCCATCGCAAGATGGGTCAGCGACCAAGCGATGTGTTTTTAAGCGTATTGCTCAGCGTAACTCAACTTCGAAGCTATTTTTCTCGAGCGCTTGAGGGCAACCGATACCCCAGTATAAAGCGCAACCATTATAATAACGGTGAACGATAGCAGTCGCAAGGTTTATGGCACATTTCAGCGTTTGCTGGCGTTCATTGTTGTTGGTATCCTGGTATTGCTGATTTGATAGCTACCTCCCGTCATAACAAGTTGTTGTCTCTCGTTGATGACAAGGGAGTTGTGCCGCCTAGGCTAGCCGAATAATAATAATAAGATGATGATGATTATTATTATTATTATTATTACTACTATTCGGCCATAAACATATGAGCAAACATAGTGCGACCTGTTTAATGCAGGGGCCATAAAGGGGCTAGGTCTACAGACGCGAAACTAGCCGCATCATCACATTACGCGTTACGCCTTTGCCACAAGCTTCAAGTAGGAGACGAGACAACTTTCCCGACCGTCAAGATAGACAGGTCGAGTAGAAAACAGAAAGAGAGGGCTAGAGAGAGAGAAAGAGAGAGACGGGAGACTGCCGATTTGTGTGAACTATGCTCCTGATTGGCAGGAATAGAGAAGATAAACAGACGCCAGGCAGTCGCTACTACGCAAGGCAAAGCCGTACCGCGTTCAGCGTCTCCGAAAGCGAGGTAGATACACACCGTGAGAAAAATAAGAGGAAAAAAACGACTGAGCAAGGGCCACAAGAAGATCGAACAAAAAAAAAGCATCTTCTTGAGTCGACGGGTCTGTGTGCGAGGGCCAAGAGGGGCCAAAAAGTCGAGTCAGCCAAGCCACTTGCCAAGTCAAGAGCCAGGATGATGATGATGATGTTGAGATGTTGCATGACACGCACGTGCCAGGCAAGCCGACACGCAAACGGGCCGTTATCATCATGTATGCACATGCTGTTGTTCATCCTCAGCCCGCAGTACAGCGTAGACAGCGTCGGACAGGACGGAGACCCTTCCAGGCCGACCGAAGGTGGTTTCATTCAAGTAGCACCAAAGTAGCAGTGATGCGGCGAATGCCCTACAAATCGGAACCGGTAGGACCCGAGGTGTCCGGCGGGAGAGTCAGCCTGCAACTGCAAGGAATAGGCTCTTTGCTGACCGAAGGGAACCAGTTTCAAGAGGAACGGTGCGGTCTTTGCGCGAGGAACGAGTTGGCAATGCTCGCCTGTGCTTTTGTCTTCTCGGCCGTGTTGTGTAGTGGTCGTCGTCGTCGCCTAGCTGGCCATTTCCTTCAAGAACACCTCTACCATGGAAATGAAAATGGTTGACCCCATCATCAGCCTTATAGTCATCACATCACATCCCATCTGACCACTGTCTCTCCTTCTTGCCTTCGTTGCTGCGCTTGCTGTAGCTGAATCATCTGTCCCACTTGACTATCACAAGACACGCATTGGAGAAGAGTCCTGTCGTTTCGTGTCTAACGAATCCTCAGGTAGCCTACACCACTCCCCCAAGCAGCAACAGCAGCGGAGTAACAAGTGGGTGCGATTCAAACGGCTTGTAAGAGCAGACAGAGGACAGCATACACGCAATCCAGCACACATCATTTAAATATAAAATAGAACCAAAACGAGTGCCAAGTGTATACACATACACGCATGTATAGTGCTAATTAAGTTCCACTCTCTAGGATACAACAAGGAAATTTGAATATGTAATGTTTTGTGACTCCGCTGTTATTGTTTTGATTTACGACATGTCCCGTTTTAGTGACAACGTTAATGACAACGTTAATACTGGCTCTACAATTTCAATAGTATGACATGGTATTGCAAATGCATCAAATAATGTAGTTTTAGGTGCGTCAAGTGTGCAATGAGCCGGACGTTAATTACGCTTTTCGTTGAAGCGACTTCACGGCAGGTCAGCCAATGACAGCAAACTCAACACGCGTCGCCCCCACAATCAAGGGTAACCTCCAGGAACTCGCTTGCTGTTATTGCGTTGGGACGTCCTCGCAATTGTCGCAGAAGCTTATACGTACACATACAATCATCGCTGGTAGTTGCGAGAGGCATAGAAACGCGCCTGTCTTGTGCCCGATTAGGGAAACGTGTTTCATTTTCCAAAGCAAATCCCCAGTAGGCCCAACGTAAGGACGACCTTATCATGCGGGATGAATTCTTCCCTCGCAAAACCTGTCGATGGCTTTAGCTACGCCCTACAAGCAAATTCGTTGCTGCTGCTATTGTTGTTGTCGTTGTCGTCGCCGTCGTAGTCGTGTGCAACATGCGCATTGCACGATTGTCCATGAAGCGGGAACACAAAGGGCATCGCGTTAAGTTTGTCCACGTCGGTATGTGCAAAAAACTGTTAGTGTTCCTCTATCAATGTTTGTGTCTCTGGAGTAAGAGGAGTCCCCGCCTCTCCTACCTCCTTATTAAGGCGGCGTCGAGCCATGATCGGTAAATTTCTGTACAGGCTCTGTCGAAGATGGGCAACCAGGGGACGCGCAGCTTCATATGATCCTTCGAGAAAGTCCGGGACAGGCGGTAGACGCGTGACGCTTACTTTCGTGTGTTGGTAAACTATTTCACAAAACCAAATGAGTGAGAAAGAGAATGAATGGCAGATAATGACGAAGGGAGAAGGAGAGAGAGAGAGAGGGTAACAGCTTGTTGGATCGATGATTTGATTGGAAACGAGCAACTCTATTCGGACGCGACTTCGCCGTAATTAAGGTTAGTGCAGTGAACTGCAGGTTGTTCAGTCCACGGACGGTAGCTTCGACATCATTATCATCATCATCATCGTCGTCATCATCACCATCATCATCATCAGCATCATCATTAGCATCGTGGGCATCGAAGTTTGCGACACGAGGGCGACTTTAGGGCCGGTTTCGGCGGCATCAGGTTGGTCACAAGGTTTGGCTTTGCCGATTTTTGTCTCGCTGCTGCAGCTGCCTCCCGACAAATACCGTCTGAGGTCTCCAATTACAAGAACTGCCTCTCACTGTCTCTTTCATTGTCATTCTTGCTCTGTCATCGCTGTTATCTGAAGCCGCTGAAAACAAACTCGGCGTTCATTAGAAGCCAGCGTTCTTACGCACGGCGACGCAGCAGAACACCAAGACTCTAAGAAAGGCCGAAAAGGCCGCGCAGTGACGCAGAAAAAAAGGTAGAGTATGCGCCTTTCGGCCGACGGTAGGGAACAGCCTTTTTGCCTGCTCACATCTCACTGATTAGATACACTAATCAGTGAGATTTGAAGCCTAGCGATATAGTCAGAGAAACAACAACAACAACAGCAACAACCGCAACAATGCGGGTTTGTGCACTTTACGTGTCATACGAGCGTACGTATTTCGCTAGGCTTACCACATAATATAAACGTTATAAATAATTAAGACGTGTATATATATCTGCGCACAGATTGGCAACAGTCCCAGCAGCATCAATACCAGCTACCACGGCATTGACAACAAAACCTGACTAGATTATTATGCCGTCCATTCCCATACATAATTTAACGGAGAACGCAGCGTTATAACAACATGCTTGTGACATGTGTTAATAAGTAATCGTTAAGATACTACTTAAGTATTGAGAAGCTCTTCGATAATCAGATGAGATCATGATCATAGTTTTAAACATATTAATTGCAAGCCTATGTGTTGAATACCATCTTTTAGCAAATCAGTGTTTCAACCCAATGATCGAATCCCTAGAAAGATTGCCGCTAAAGAGCCGGACATGTAAGATATCTAGGGTCTGACTCATAGCGATAATAATTCAATATTTTTTCTTAATGAGGCAATCTCTTAAAGATAATTCGATCAACAACATCGACATCGAATCGGCGACACCATGACTGGTGCATTGACCACCGAAACTACGCCGCCACACATTGTTCTATTCTTACGAACTGGCCTCATTTAAAAAAGCAACAAAGCCTATATTATCCTGCCAGAGCAACTAGAGCTAAGTTCGTTATATCATCAGCAAAGAGCACTAAGCAAAGAGAGAGCTCATGCTACGCAATCCATTTACGCACCACTTATAGTTACCTGTTGAAGAGGACAATTAGATATGCAGTGAAATTGAAAAGGCTATAGCAGAAAAATCACGTGCGTAGTTTTCGAGTCGAGCCACGCCACCTCGCTCACAGTGAAGTGCTTGAGCTC
This sequence comes from Dermanyssus gallinae, assembly GCA_003439945.1. Classification (NCBI taxonomy): domain Eukaryota; kingdom Metazoa; phylum Arthropoda; class Arachnida; order Mesostigmata; family Dermanyssidae; genus Dermanyssus; species Dermanyssus gallinae. The sequence continues at coordinate 43,556 of QVRM01002765.1, forward strand.
TTGCGCCAGGCTACGGTAGCCTGCAAGCCACGCTCAAGCGGAACTACCTCGACTATAGAAGGCCATTTATGACATTTTTGTAACATAAAAGGAAACCCGCGTGAAGGGAGGAACGACTATTCTCGGAAGGCAGTCCAAGAGCCCTTAGCTTGTATCGTACGACTGTAAAGAGCGGTGAACCTGCTCAATGACGGACAGATTGAGAGTCACCTAACTAGTTTTTTTTATCGTGACGCTGTGACATTGTCTTCAATTGTACAACATCTGTTTACACAGGAGCAGCATACGTAAATCTGCATTTTGG